>JAQQSW010000057.1:0-74501 GCA_028646575.1 Pseudocheirus occidentalis | reverse complement strand
TCTCTCCCTCCCTCCCTCTCTCTCTCTCTCTCTCTCTCTCTCTCTCTCTCAAAGTAAGCCCTCCAAGTAGCTCTGTCAAGAATCCCTTCAAATTCTCTTATGATTTCTGACATTTTTATTTCCTGAAGGCCATTACCATCTCTTTGTCTGTCTCTTGCCTTCAGACTAAAAGAATGCTAAGGTACTCTAGTTCAGTTGTCCAATTCTTTCTCCCAACGGTTAAACTCTCCCATCTCTCACTGTCATTAATTACCCATAAATTGTAAGCAACCATGCTCAGTTCTAGGTGAACCAGGGGTATGATGGCAAGAGATCTGAATCTGGAACTGGAAGACCAAGTGCTGCATCTCAGCCCAGTCCACTTAGTAGCAATGTCACAATTGGGTAATTCACAACCTCTCTGAGCCCCGGTCTCCTGTGTACCTTACGGGGTCGTTGGGTGGAAAGTGTTCTGTAGTTAAGGAGCAGATTGTTCCACAAAATGCGAGCTCTCTGTACTTGAAGAGCACACTCATCACCTTGGCCTCAGAAGGACATGTATTTGGAGTTGTTTTCCTGCTCATCTGCCTCCACGCTTTATCTCTTGGAATGGGTTTCTGAGGAGATGTTATAGAACCTCAAGGGAGAATTCTTATTTTAAAAATAGGACAGATTCTCATCTGTTAAAGATGGTTTATTAAGCATTCTTGGCAGCTCCAAAGACTGCGGGCTTTGTTGGAGAAAGCTGAGTCCCAATTACAAGATAACCAAAGAAGCCCCTGAGATGGAAGCAGGACACAAGGGACAGACTAGGCAGTTCTTCTAAAGAGTTGTTTGTTCATGAGACAATTCACTTCACCTCACTAAGCCTTCATTTCCTACTCCATAAAAAAGGACAACAGTATTTGTACCTCACGGGATTGTTGTCAGGAAATATTCAAGCCTCAAATATTCATGATTTGCATGTTCATAGCACTGAGGCTTAGAAGATGGGGGCTTCAAGTTGGAAAGACCTGAGTCTGAGTCTTACTTTACTTACTAAATAGGGAGCAGCTAGATAGGTAGAGCGCTGGGCTTGGAATCAGGAAGACTCATCTTCATGTGTCCAAACCCAGCCTTAGACACTTAGTTGCTGTGATTCTGGATAAGCCACTTAACTTTGCCTCAGTTTTCTCACCTGTAAAATGAGTTGGATAAGCAAAGGCAAACTACTCCAGTATCTCTGCCAGGAAAGCCCCAAAGAAAGAGTCAGACACAAGTGAAATGATAATTTATTTTCACCCCTTACAAACAGGGGGCATTTTTTAAAACTATTTTTTTTTGTTATTATGAGCTTTACTTTATTTTCCAAAGAAAGAGCCTAAGTGGGGGAAGGGGGGCAGCTAGGTGGCACAGTAAATAGAGCACCAGCCCTGGAGTCAAGAGGACCTGAGTTCAAATTTGGCCTCAGACACTTAACTTAAGTGTGACGGTAGGCAAGTCACTTAACCCCAATTGCTCTGCCTTCACCCCTCCAAAAAAAAAAGCGCAAAAAAAAAAAGAAAGAAAGAAAGAGAGCCTAAGGGTCAGCGAGATTGACTCGCTCATGATCATCACCATGCTAATTCTTATGGGTTATTATGGCATTGAGTTCACTCTCCTTCTAAAGACCCTTCCAAGCCTTTGTTTGCATGACTCTAAGAAAGCTGTAGATCATCAGTGTAGACTGTAATGGCAGCAACTCTTTTATTATGGCTGTCATTGCCGCTGTGGACCCAGGACCAGGTATTCATGTCATCTGGTGTTTTGCTTCTCTTTGCAGATCAAAACCATAGAGAGATTTGCCATGGATATTTGTGAGCACTTCCTGTCTTCATTTAACCACGTTACTCGAGCCAAAGTCTATATTGAACAGGTCCCCTGGAAACGTTTGGAAAAGGTCAGCTCGATAAGTTTTATTTTCCCGCTTATGTATCTAAAACTACCTTTGCTGTCCAGGCTTAGCTCATTCATCACCTGCTCCACAAGGCCGTTGCTAGTCCTCCTGGCTGCCGGTGATTCTCTCTTTGTATTTCTTGTTTTATTTATTTATTTTATACATATTTATATGTGTGTTGTCTGTATGATTTTTTTGCTTGATAGACTGTAAGCTTCTTGAAGATGGGGACTGTGCTTAGTGCCGTGTGTGACACTTAAAAAATACATGTGGATCAATGCCAAAACTTTACTGGTTATTTTTCTCATTTTCAGAAAGGAGTGGAGCACGTTCATGCATTTATCAACACTTCCACTGGAACACACTTCTGTGAAGTTGAGCAGGGCCGAAATGGTAGGAAAGGACTTCTCTATCTATCTCCTTGGTACTGTGCTCACATTTGTTTTTTTCTCCTTAGATTCTTCTGTTCCTTAACTGGGACCAGGCATGAAGAATGCAGAAGGTTACCTTCTCTTGAGATGGAAACTTACACTCTAGCTTGGTGTTCTATTAAAGGAGTATTTATCTCACAAAATCCCAGAATTTCAGTGTTGAAAAAGGCCTTAGAAAACATCTGGCCCAATCTAAATCTAAAACAGAATCTCCATTATGACATACTCAATGAATAGTCTTCTAGCCTTTTATGGTAGATCTCCAGTGAACAAGAACATGCCATTCTACTTTTAGATAGCTCTAATTATTAGGAATTCTATTTGTTTATAGAAATCCTAAATTTGCCTCTTGGTTACTTTTAATTGTTGTTCTTAGTCCTTCTTCTCTGGTTTCAAGCAGAAGAAACCTATCTCCTCCCCAAGGACAGCTTTGGCTCTATGAAGCCAGCAGCAGAGAAGAGAATGGAAGGTTTTAAAGTATTGTCCCTTGAATTATCTTCATTTTGGTTAAAGCTTTCAGAAAACTAGAACTCTTTGGGTAATAAATTGTAAAGACAAGAGGTCCTGGGACAGCTCCATTGCCTTCTAGGGTTCTGTGTGGTGAGAGTTCTAGGATAGTTTCTTGGACATAGAAAATATGGATGTGAGTAAGTCGATATATTTGAGGAATCCATAATCTTCACATATATATATATATATTTGAGGAATCCATAATCTTCACATATATACATATATACTCATAAACTGTCCCATCTACTTATCTATAAAATATATACATACATATATATACGTATGTATATAGGGTGTAGGGACAGGGATTGGACTTACGATTTCATTGATAGATGCAACTCTCGGGGAAACTCTATCAATGCAAGTTAACACTTTCTCTATAACTTATATTCTTAGTGAGTCACCTAGAGCACGAAGAGGTTAAGCACCTTGACCAAGGCCACATAGCCAGGATATATGGGAAGTGGGACCTAACTCAGGTCTTCCCGCTCTGAGCCCACTTCTTGATATTCATCACATAGCCTCCCACTGAATATACTCCTAAATACCAATAAGCCTGTTGCTTCTATCTCCATAACACCTCTCATATAGGTTACCTTCTCTCTGCTCACCCAGCCTCCACCCTACTCTAGGTCTTCATTACTTGTCACATTGTTAGTTTTCATAGCCTCTGATATGTTTTCCTGCCTCATCATCTCTTCTCTTGCCAATCTATCGCCCACACAGTTGCCAGAGTACGGGTCCCAAAGTTCTGTCACAGCTTTATCCAATAAACCCCACTGGTTTCCTATTACTTGTAGGGTCAAATATGAACTCTTTTCAGCATTTAAAGCCTTTTACAACCTGCGCCCTTCTTAACTGTCTCCATATGCTCTGCCACCCAGCCATTGATATTAAATTAAATTCAGTTAAACAGCAACAAGGATAATTGCATAATTCCTGCTGTTTATCCCCAAATTTGCAAGTTAAATACAGAAAATGATTAATTACAACAACCTGGACCTCATTATAACTGATAAAAAGGAAGACAAATATTAGTAAACAATTTTGCAAACTGTTAGTCTTTCCCATTAGCAGGTTATATGTCCTTGAAAATCTCTGGCATCTCAGCCTCTCTTTTACATTTCTCACTTGCTGTGCTAAGTGGTAGAAAACATTGGATGTGTTCTTCAGATCTGGCCAACCGTTAGAGAAGCCAGGTACCTGAGAGGTGCTCAGTAATTCTTGGCTAGCTTGGGTTAAAGAGACCTCTCCATGATTTGTGGTTGCTTGATAACATAACACTCTGCTAACGATGTTTGTTAGAGAAAAACACAGAAATATTCTTTCTGATGATTTCAAACCCTCTTTATTTGTTTATCAGCTTGAAGCATCTGCCTTAGTGGCAGGGGGAAGTCCTTCCTTATCAGAATTATGATCCATTGAAATCAAATTCCAGTAATTGATAGAACACTTAGCAATTCCCTACTTCATCCCAAGAGGCTGAAAAATGTCATTGAAGTTATGGTTAGAGCTCGAATGGGATTGGGAATAGGGGCAAAAAGCCCGAAGTCTACTCAAAGAGACAATGGCAGTTCTTTGTTTCCCTTGGTTGGGTTCACTGGACATGGGAAGAAGTCACTTTTTGCTGCATTTCTCTGGAAAGTAGTGTGGGAGGAAGATTAAGGCCTATGGATTTGGGTGGGATTCCACCTCAGTATGAGTTAGTAGCATGGCATAGAAAGTTCCTTAGATTTCTTCATTAAGAGAGTCATAAAATATAGACAGGGTTGGGGAGTCAATGGCCTCAAGGTCATACATGGCCCTTTAAATCCTTGTGTGTGGCCTTTTGACTGAGTCCAAGTTTTACAAAACAAATCCTTTTATTAAGGAGATTTGTTCTGTGAAGTTTGGATCCAGTCAAAGGGCTTCACTTGAGGATCTAGAGGGCCACACATGGCCTCAAGAATGTGTGTGTGTGTGTGTGTGTGTGTGTGTGTGTGTGTGTGTGTGTGTGTGTGTGTGTGTGTGTGTGAGAGAGAGAGAGAGAGAGAGAATTCTCCTCTACTCCACTTTGGGCCAGGCCAAATGTGGTATACTGTGTTCAGTTCTGGGCAACATATTTTAGGAAGCACATGGAGAAGCTGGAATTTATCTGGGATATTGTAGAGAACTGAAATCATTCTCTGTGAGGTTTGGTAGAAAGAACTGGGGTTGTTTGATCTGAAGAGGAGATAATGGTAGGGAGGAGGATCAGCACCAATCCATCAATAAACATTTATTAAGCACATGCTATATGCTAGGGGCTAGACCGGTGGTGGAGATTCAAACATAAAATAAAACAGTCCCTGCCTTCTGGGACCATACAAAGAAGGAAGACAGCATAGACACCCATAAGTATACATGAAATACAGAGTAAAAATATATTAAAAGTAAATAAAAAATAAGTTTTTTTGGCAGAGGAGGAAAGCACCAGCAGCTAGTGGAGATGAAAAAAGGCCACATATAGGAGGTGACATTTGAACAGAGTTTTGAAGGATAAAATGGTTTAATATTTGTAAAGTGCTTTTCAAACCTTAAAAAGCATTATTTAAATATTAATTATAATAACAATGATAATAACAATTATTTCCCTAATAATTATCATCATCATCATTATTGAAACAAAGGATTCTAGGATGTGAAAGTGAGGATAGAATATATTCCGGGTGAGGAGATGGGAGATAGGATGGGAGGAACAGCAAGAAGACTAATTCTATTGACTTTAGAGTGCAGAAGGGGAAGTAATGTATAATAATGCTGAAAGGTAGGATGGAGCCAGGTTGTGAAGGACTTTAAATGTCAGATAGAATATGGTGGGCATCCAGGTGGAGCAATGGAGAGAGCACTAGGCTTAGAATCAGGAAGACTTACCCTCCTGAGTTCAAACCCAGTCTTAGAGATTTACTTAGTCATGAGACCTTGGGCAAGTCACTTTACCCTGTTTGTCTCAGTTTCCTCATCTGTAAAATGAGCTGGAGAAGGAAATGGCAGACCACGCTAGTATCTTTGCCAAGAAAGCCCCCAAAATGGGGTCATGAAGAGTCAGACATGACTGAACAGCAACAAGAGTAGTTTGTATTTTATCATGCCAGAATTTGAACTTCTTGATCAAGGGAATGATATAGTCAGACACATGCTTTTAGAATATCACTTTGATTATTGTGTGAGGAATGGATTGGAGAGAGAAGAGACTTGAGGGAGAAAGAACAGCCAGAAGACTTTTACAATAGCTCTAGAGAGGTGTCTGAACTTGAGTGGTGGTTGTATGAGTGGGGAGAAGGGGACCAAATGTAACACATGTTGTGGAGACAGATGCAACAAGATTTGGTAACTGATTGGGTCAAGGTGGTACCCAAGAGTGGGAACTGAGGATGACTCCAGGTTACAGATGTGAGTGACTAGAGATAGAAGTTTTAAAGGGGGACGGTTTAGGAGGAAAGGTAATGAGTTCTTCATCAATGGAGTTCTTTAAGTGGAGGTTAGATGTAGCACATATCTGGAGTGTGATAAAGGGGATTCATGTTTCAATTGGGAGCCGTAAAAGGTAATCTCTGGGATCTCTTCCAATTTTGAGATTCTCTGATTCCAAGCCATCTGTTATTCCCGAACTGAAAATTATCTTCCTTAAAATCACACTGAGGGGATATCATAGAAAGATATTAATATAAGGTAAAATAAGATTAAATGTTCAAGTGAATGAGGATACGTAATATTTATATAGTACTTTCTGTCAGTCAATAAACATTTATTAATCACTTACCATGTGCCAGACATTGTGGTAAGCCCTGAGTATATAGAAAGTGGGATTTTTTTTACCTTTTGTTCAAGTAAACTTCACTCAGGTGTTCACTCCTTTAAAAACTTCTTTGAAAATGAGAGCTTTGAACCTTCCAGTCAAGGCAAATGGGACTCTGAAAAAGATCCAGGTGGCTCCTAGTCCCCTCTTCCCCATACTGGAGGGCTCAAAATTTCATCTCTGAGACATCTCTTTTTCACATCTATGCATTTTGCAATTTATCTTAGTGCCAAATAGTAACTAGAATAAATTCAATTACCTGGATCTATATTTACAATGATATTGCACAGTTCTCTTTCTGTGACCCGGGAAAGGGTTAAGTGCTAGTCCTATTCCAAAGTGCAGCTTTGAAACCTGCCTCTCTTTGATCAGTGAAGGGACCCCTTTTCTCTTAGATAAATCTTAGGGGAGAAGTTTCCCCTTCCTCTTTTTCTGTCCATCTTTCCACCTCCAGAAATTGGCCAGAGTCCAAGGAAGAGAGAGAAAGAGAACAGAGAGAGAGAGACAGAAACACAGAGAGAGACACAGAGACACACACACAGAAAGAGAGAGAGAGAGAGAGAGAGAGAGAGAGAGAGAGAGAGTTTTTTGTTTTTGCCAACAACTGTTCTTTAAGAGACCATCAATCTTTGTAGCCCAGGTACAGTTTTTTTTTCTTTTCTGGATGGCTTCATTTTGAATCTTACAAGTGGCAGACTCAAAGATTTTTACACAGACACAGAGCAGACAGATACAAACAGAAAACACAGATAGTGATAATTTTTCTTGGTCTTCCAGATTACGTAAAGACCAGGCACTATTACAGTTTAGTAGTCCTGTAGGATGGTGTTGGGACTGAATTCCAGTAAGCCTGAGGAAATCCCCCCTATAGCCATGTTCATCTCTTCAGTGGCATTCCACTGAAGGATGAAGAATTGAGTTCATAAAGAACTCCCTGAGAAATTCCCAAGCAGAGCATCCTCTGTCTAGAGGGAATTTGCTAACCACAAGTGTCCAAGTAATCCAGTCAGGTCTTCCTAAGTGCTTGAAGGACCTCCCAGCTAAGAGAAGGGAAAAAGATAAGCTTACCTTTGGATTAGAGGGGGTACATATCGGAGACTCCACTCCATGTGGAGGGGGAGGCCAGCATCAGAGACTCAGGCCAACCAAGGGATGCTAAAAAGCTATTGTGGTTTAAACCCAGGGACACCAAAAAGCTGTTGAGGTGGGGCTCTGCACACCTAAAAACTGTTGGGGTTTCATGATGTGTTGTGGTAGAACCGTCTCAAAGAATTCAGTCAGATGACCTCTAATCCAAATACAGGCATTTATTGAGATTGATGCCTCTCATGAAGCAGGCTAAATTCCAAGAGGAACCAGTAACTATAGAGAAAGCAAGATGGATTTTATAGGGTAAAGATGCAATTACATAGCAGAAATTGACATAAAATAGAGGAATTACATTATAATATTAAAAAGGCAGGAGAAGTTTGTTAAGGGATTAGGTAATGGAGGAGGGGTCCCATCTATGATTTGATGGTTAAACATTCTGGTCATTCTGCCCTCCAGCTGGCTAGCTATTGTGGTCCTGTATGGTTAAGACAGATAGGTATTGTGGTCCTGTCTTGAGCTAGATGGATGATGTGATTGTGATTGAATACAAGAACACCTGTTTCTATGGGAATGGGTCTGGGGGCTGTGACCAGGTAGAGGCAGTAGCTAGGTTCCCATCACATGGACATACCTACTGTTTCTGTGGGAACTAGGAGTTCAGGAACACACCTGTTGTTTCAGTGAGCAGTGAGGCATATATGAAGAAGTTAGGACCTGGGTGGGGGGTGGAGGGGTGGGGGTGGGGACTGATAGGTACAGGAACAGTGGGCCTGCTGTTCAGTGGGGCCAGGCCTATAATGAAGTTAGAATGTTGGGGCTGGGGGCAGCTTTATTAGGATTTCATTACAGTTGAATTCCTATCCTTAAGGAGCTTTCAGCGCAGGAGAGGAGATAAGAAGGAAGAAAAAAACGATCATAAATCATTAAAAAATATCAAAAGCTAGACTTTGGGCGGCCATTATGACACATACATCATTATTCTTTAAGATCAGACTTTATTGAGCAGATAATAGGGAACCATTGAAAAGTCATGAACAAAGGAGCAAGATGAGCCTATCCATAGGTGTGAATGGAGTGTGGGCAGAGTGGCTGAACCCCCTGGGCATATCCAACCCACACTTTGTGCATGCCTATGATTACGTCTGAACATAGGGAAGACAACACTGCAAAGTTATGGATGGAGAAATTAGAATCAAAGAGACTAGTTATATCTGCAGCAATAGTCTGGGCAAGGGTAATGAAAGTCTTAACTAGATCAGTGCCAAGAATAGAAAGGATGAGGTAGACACCAGGGATGTTGCTAAGATCAAATTGGCAGGACTTGGCAATCAATTGGATTTGCAAAAGAAGAGATAACCCTAAGGCTTTATGTCGAAGTGAGTGAATGAAGAATGGCGATAGAAATAAGTCTAAAAGAGAAGTACTTTTGGGGACAGGTGAGAAATAAATTCAGTTTTGGGGTTCAGTGTTGAGCTTGAGGTTCAGTGCAGTGAGAGAACTGAGGGATCAGGACTGAAAATAAAAATTTGGGAGCTATCTTCACTGCTCATGAGTAGCACTGGGGCTTCCTTCAAGGAGCTACCCCAGGTTCTAGGTTCTCTGTGAGTCAGAATGCTCTCCAAACCATAGGTCTTGAGTCATAGGCATAATTAGTCAGTCATAATTTATAACAAATATATTTAATAAAAAGGTATAAAAGTAATCTTTGAGGTCCCTCTGCCATATATTCATATACACTTAGTGGAAAGAGTTATAATGCTTAAGGAACATACATATGATATCCTGTATGCCTAGCACTTGTGTGAGACACAGTTCAGGCTTCTAATACTGCAAAGCTGTCAATTTTTTAATGATAAATTTTACTTATGATTTTTACTTTTATACCAGTTATTTCTGCTCCCTTCTAAATTGAATCCTCCTTTGCAATAAAGGAAAAAAATATTAAACAAAATCCTCCAATACAGAGGCCATTTCTGATGATGTATGTCTGTCAACCTATAAACATTTATTAAGGGTCCATTATGTGCCAGGCACTGTACTGATGATTAGCAATACAAAGATTCTCTCCACCTCCAAAAGCAAACGCTCCCTGCCCTCAAAAAACTTACATTCTGTTAATAGACAACAAGTGTATATCTATATATACACACAAACTGTACTCATGTAGGTCTGTGATCTCATGGTTTTGACAATTTCCTGAACAATGCAGACTGTAACCTATCCATGAGAGACTATCCCATAACTTTGTAGCAGATGGTCTACCCAATGTCTGACTTTTGTGTCTCTTTGTGGTATTGAGGTGACCCTGAGTTCTCTAGGGTTAATGCCAGAGGAGTATAAGATGTGTCAAGCTCCACCATGTTGGAACACCTCTACTACACCCCAGCAAAAGACTGAGCCTCCTTTCCAAGGACCAGAACAACTGAGGATATAGACATTCATCATTTTATCATGAAAAGCATTTTTCGAAATCATGGTAACTGATGAAACAAAAAATATAAAACATATCCAAAAATAAATGCAGGCATGCCTAGGGGATATTGCGGGTTTGGAGATATTGTGGGTTTGGCTCCAGACTATCACAATAAAACAAATGTCTCAATAGAGCAAATATCACAGTAAAACTAATCAAATGACCTTTTTGGTTTCCCAACGCATATAAGTTATGTTTATACTATACTATAGTCTAGTAAGTGTGCTGAAAGGTTAGGGCAGTGATTCTCAACCTGTGGGTTATGTTCAGTTTGCAACAATGAAAATACATCCTGCATATCAGATATTTACATTATGATTCATAACAGTAGCAAAATTACGGTTATAAAGTAGCAATGAAAATAATTTTATGGTTGGGGGTCACCACAGCATGAAGAACTGTATTAAAGGGTTGCAGTATTAGGAAGGTTGAGAACCACTGGATTAGAGGTAGCTGTGGCAATTTCTTCTTTGTTTGTTTGTTTGTTTGTTTCTTTCTTTCTTTCTTTCTTTCTTTTCTTTCTTTCTTTCCTTCCTTGCTTCCTTTTTGGAGGACAGTTGGGGTTAAGTGACTTGCCCAAGGTCACACGGCTAGTTTTGTGTTAAGTGTCTGAGGCCGGTTTTGAACTCAGGTCCTCCTGACTCCAGGGCTGGTGCTCTATTTACTGCACCACCTAGCTGCCCCTGGCTGTGGTAATTTCTTAAAATGAGACAATAATGAAGTTTGCCAAATGGATTGACTCTTCCTTTTGTTTGAACATTTAGAGGCCATTGTAGGGTTATTAATTGGCCCAATTTCAGTATTATTGTGTCCCAGGGAATAGGGAGGAGAGTGAAGGAGATGGGAGAATGGCCAGTTGATGGAGCAGTCAAAATACAGGCAATATTTATTAATTCACTCTCTTATATGGGCATGGTTAATGGTGTCCCAAAACACATAGAATGGGAACATCAAAGATCATTAATCACAGATCATCATAACAAATATAATAATAATGAAAAAAGTTTGAAATATTTCAAGAATTATCAAAATGTGACACAGAAGCACAATGTGAATACAGGCTCTTGGGAAAATGGAGCTGATAGACTTGCTTGATGCGATTGGCACAAACTCTCAATTTGTAAAAAATGCAGTATTTGTGAAGTTCAATAAAATGAGATATGCCTGTACAGGGTAATGAGGTGGAATGGACTATGGGAGCTATAGGAGACTGAAGGGAAGGGAATCAGAAAAGGTCTTATGTAGAAGGTGGCACGGGAGCTGAGGGTTTGGTTTTTGTTTTTGTTTGTTTGTTTGTTTTTTAGGGAAATAAGAGATTCTAATGGGTGGAGGTAAAGAAGGAGTATATTCCAGGAATAAGGGACTACCAATTCAAACACCCAGAGGTAAGAGATGGGGAATCACACGTGAAGAAAATGAAAGCTAATTTGTTTCTATTGTAGTATGGAAAAGGGAATAATATATGATAAAGTTGGAAAGATAGGCTGGCAATGGTTTGTGAAGGGCTTGGAAAACCAAGAGAAGAGTCTGTTTACATTTGAAACAATGAGAAAACACTGGAATTTCTTGAATAGAGGAGTAACATGGTCAGAACTACTTTTTTAGGAAAATCACTTTAAAAGTGGTATGGAGAATGCATTGGAACCTTAGTGATTCCCTCATCTCTCTATCATTGAAGAAAAGTGTCTTCATGCTCTTTTCTCTAGGACCTTATCTACTTTTTGTATTTCTCAGTGTTCAATGTCTATTTAGGGATTTGCTCATGTATGCTTTTAGAGCTGTCCTCTTTGTTATAGTTATTATAGTAGATATAACATTTTTCTTCTCTGACATTAATCGAGTATGCTTGGAACAGTCCCTTAACCTCTGTGTGCCTGTGGGAAATCCCTCAGACTTATCTATTAAGTCACAGTTGGGTTGAGATATTTTTTAGTGGAGGATGTTCCCACAGTAGGAGTTCCTAACCCTAATGAAATTAGATATTTCTGTTGTCTGTTTTAATGATACTAAATCATTTCCTTACCTTACAAAAGGCATGAACCCCTGCCTACGACTTCAATCAAGGCTGCCTAACTTTATTAACAAAGGTAGTCAAATTTCTACCATCCACGGAGAAACTGCTAACAATGGTGCCACCCATTGTTATGCCCATAGGCATGTAGAGAATGTGGGCTAGATGTATACTAGCATACAGTCACAGAAAGGAACTGTGGTTTCATCAGGGTGGGGAGCTCATGCTCCATGCATGCCAAGGATTATACCACAGACCATTTGCCCAATGGCCTGCACAGTAACTAGGTTGCCAGATCTTGGTAGAAGAGGCAAAGGATAGAAACATTTCTGCTGAAAACCGTGCTTCCAGGCATCATGAACACTGATCATGGGTTGATCTGTAGCATTTAGATTCCATTCCTAAGGTGGATTCCACTCTTACTGGCATCCTCTTCTCTAATGTTACCAGAGATTCTCTTGTTGCTTCATGCAATGATGTTTCTTCAATTTTCATTGGATCCTTCTGCAGCTGTGACTACTTTTAACCATTCCTTCATGCTGCTCCATACACAGTTCCTTCTCTTATGCCTTATGCTTGGAAAATAAGTTTGCATTTATATTGCAATTTATGGTTTACTATAAATCAACAAACACAAATCTATTAAGGACCTACTATGTGTCAGGCATTGTTCTTGGATCTAAGGATACCAATGCAAGGAATGAAACAATTCCTGCTTTTGGAAAGCTTCAATTCTTATGGGGGAGACAAGTACCAATGTAATTATATATATAATGAAGGTAAAGTAAAAGACAGTTTGGAAGGGGGCACTGGCAGTAGGGGACATCAGGAAAGGCTTTGTGTGAAAGTTGTACATTAGCTGTATCTTGAAGGAAGAGTGGGATTCTGCAGAATAGAAGTGGAGAGGTAGTGCAGTCTAGGCATAATGTACTGCCAGTGCAAAGGCATGGAGAGGAGAGATGGCAGGTTGTGTGTGAGAGAAGGCCAGTTAGCCTGGAACAAAGACTGGGAAAGAAGAGTAATGGACCATAAAATGAGAAAGAGAGGCTGGGTTTGGGTTAGAAAGGGCTAGAAAACTTCTCCCTGAAAAAGTCAGACTAATACTTTTTCAGTACAAAGCTGAGGTTATGGTCATTATACGTAGCCAGGAAGTTGACAAAAACCAGCAGAATATGGTTTAGAAAATTCATTATTATGCAGTTATATCTCTCCTTTTGAGCCTGGGTCTGCAAAATTCAATTCAGGGGATCTGTTTGATTCTTCTAAATCCAAAGGACCAATAGCAAGGCTAGAATACCAAAGTAAGCTTTGCTCCCAAGCTTCTCTGCAATTGGAAGGTAAATAAGCTAGGATCTAGAACAAAAGCTAAGTAAAGAATACATGTCAATGTCCTAGGCCTATCATGCCCATCAACACTGCTGCCTTAACTATGCATGTCTGCCAATAACAGAACCTCACTGGTCTCCCTACATAAGGCACTAATGATGTACTTATTCATCTGGTCTATTTAATCACCAAAAACCATTTCAGGGGGATGCAGATTCACCATCTTTAGACGCATCAAGTAAAACTTGGATGACCATTTGTCTGGCAGAGGGGATGCCTGTTTAGGAATGGGTTGGACTATATGGATTATAAAATCACAGATTTCAAGTTTCAGGTCATCTAGTTCAACCCCCTCAACTTATAGAGAAAGAAACTGAGACCCAAAGAGTGAAACTCACTGGCCCAGGATTATTCGTGTAGTAAGCAGTAGACCAGCTTCTGATTCTGGGTTCCCTTGATCCCAAATCCAACACTTTTTCCCATTGTGTTGAGTTCCCTTCCAACTCTGGGTTCTGTGATTGGGTAATTTGCACTTGATGCAATACACTATTTTTAAAGTTTCATTCAACTGTAAGTAGAGTAAGCTGGTCACATGGATTCTCTTGGTTCTGCCAAAGTTCCCCAATGTAAAGTCTAGGCTTGCCTCCAATACTGGAACAGAATTGACAATACACATGGTACTTGTCCTCCTCAGTTCTTTTGGAACCTTCTCTTTACTGATACATTATGAAAATGGGGAAAGTAGTTATGTTTTCAAATATATTTTGGCTTCAATTTTACACAGAGAGAAATGGCTTATGTTCTCAGAGACAATTAACTATTGCCACATTTTTGGCAAAATGAACCCTCATGACTCTGGCACTCTCATCTTCCTATGAAAAAAAATCTGTGTGTGTGTGTGTGTTTTAACTTGTCTTGGCAGACATTAAGAACTGCAGATAAAATCAGGGAGTTTATTTTATTTTCTCTATTGGCAGCATCCCAACTCTCAGCACAATGGCCGAGTTGGAGCTTTTTTAGTCTGTAGACCCACCAACAAAAATATTATGCTTCATACACTCAAAGAATATTCAAATTTATGCAAACAAGAAGCAACTCACCCAAAAAAAGACTGTCCTTTTTTGGGTTCATTTCCATGAAACCACTTAATCAGCTTTTCAGGTTTCTCTCAATGAATGTAGAGTAATGCATGGGAATAAAAAGCGGGGAAAGGAAGAGGAGAAAGTTTTCAGCACTTCAATTTTCCTGCACCACAATTTCCCCTAGCTTTTAGTATTCCTCCTACACACTCATTAACCTACCAGATTGAGATTTCTTTCCCAAAGAACCATATACTCTACCCTTTCGTATACTCACTGAGAATTAATAGAAAAAAAACCCCCATTTCCTTACCTACACATCAGGTGTCACAAAGCACAAAACTTTCCCTGAGCCATAAAGCAGTCCTGTCATGAGAAAATATAATTGTTTCCACATTTAACACTCCTGAAGAATGTCCAAATAGCCGTAAGTGGGATATTTTTAAGACTACATTAAGTCATTCTAGTAAAATATCTTCCAAAGTGAGAGGGGAGACATATAAAGTATTCAGGCAGGGGTAGATAGATCCAAGACCATTTACTGGGTCAGAATGAGCCTGGTTCATACTGAGTTAAAGAAAGAATGTGGAATTCAGGCAAGAGAAAAGCTCCCTTGGTGGACTTCTGCATAGAGATGGTAGATATTACCTGAATGGAAGTAAGTTGATTGAGCTTTTGTATAGAAGCAAACGATGACAAAGATAATTAGAATTGCACTGGTGTTTATAAAAGTCTTTCCTTCCCAAGGCATTATGAACCACTTTCTCTCCTGTTATAATCAAGAAATAGGTGGATGGTGCTATTCTGTTCTCATCTTCAATTTCAGTCTAGTTCTGTCCTCCAAGTCCAAGTCAGACTAGTCCAATCTGCCTTCCACAAGACTACTGATCAAATACTCAAAGACAGCCATCATATCACTTCTCCCTAAAGACAAATATTCCTAGTCCCTGAAAGCAGCTCTTGAATGACATGGTTTCAAGTCCTGTAGTCACCCCAGTAACCCTCCTTTGGAGGCATTCTAGCTTCTCAATGTCTTACATGCAGTTGGAAGAGTAATCAGCAGCTAGCTAACCTAACCTATATCCAGAAAGCATTCTCACTAGAACCTAATAGTCAAGTACTCATCCAGCATCTGCTTGAAGATCTCTGTTGAGGGAGAACTCACTACCTCCCAAGGGAAACCATTTCATTTCAGGATAATTCAAATTATTAGGACCTTTTCCTAAAATATGAAACCCAAAACTGATCTCTTCACCACAACAGAGTAGAACAGGACTATTCTTTCCCCTTTGTTCCAGATACATTTCCTTTAGTAACAATCTAAAATCACTTCATCTGGTTTTTTTTGACATTATAGGATGACACTGACACTATAAATACATATTGAATGTGCAATCTACTAAAATCCCAAGGCCTTTTTTAACTTTAAAAATTCACTTTTTTCAATTAAGCATTTATTTTCTCTCCTTCCTACCTTCCTACCTCCCATCTGAAAAATAATGAAAAAGAAAATCAAAACTCTTATAAAAACTAGGCATAGTGGAATAAAGCAAATATCTATGTTGGCCATGGCCAAAAATGTATATTTCATTCTGTCCATGGATCCATAAGCTTTCTGTCAGGAGATAGATGACACTCTTCATCATTGGTCATCTGGAGTCATGGTTGGTTAATGTGTGAATCAGAGTTAAGTCTTCCTAAGCTTTTCATTCTTATGACATCATTGTTAAAAGGTGTCTTGTCTGGCCAGAAGTCCCCAGTCTTGCCCTGCTACAGTTAAAATTTTAAGCCTGAGGAAACAAATTTACATTTTTTCGAGTAATTTTCACTCTACTTGACTTGACTCCATCATTGTAACCCATGGAAATATTGATGGATCCCAGTTCTTGAGTCCAATGTGTTAGTTAATTGCTTTCAGAATTATGTTGCCTACAAATCTGATGAACATGACAACTGTGCCTCCATTCAAGTAATTGATAAAAATGTTGGACCAGAAAGGGCCCAGGACAGAGCCCTGTTTCCACTACTGCTTTTATCCTCCTTTCTTAATCATAGATTGTCATAGATATTTGGGCTTTTAAAAAAAAATCTATTACTTCTATCCTTGTTTAGACCAGATCACTGAACACTGCAGATACTAATACATATTTAATGAACCAATATTTTAATGGTCATTGTTCTCCATAGGATGTAACAGAGAGGAATGTCAAATAGTAATTATTCTACTTTTACTGAAATTCAGCTACTCCTGAGTGCAGAGCAATGTCTATTGAACCACTTCAATTAAAACTGTGTAGGGAGTATAAATCACTGTGCTATTAAAATCTGTAACTAGAATTTAGCCAGGGTCCATGAGCTTTTTATGTTTTGCACCTAGTGAGTACTTAAATAAATGTTTGCTGATAGTCTTCAGAAAAGGCTGCTTAATATTCAATAAAGCTCAAGTGATGGGACCCTTCATTTTGTAATCCAATCCAGTCACCTTTGCCCAAGGAGGGAATTTGGTCAAGGACTTACTTAGCCTGAAGAGAACCACTTTCTGAATTAATTCCTTCTGGAATCCCAATAGCAATTTGGAAATAAGTGGCTTATCTCCAAGAATCTAAGTTGCCTGGGTCAGCTAAGTTTTTTAGATTGACAAAATTGAGAGGTAACAGGACTTGTGGCCACTGAATGGAGATGGGGGAGTAGTAGAGATATTCCCTTAGGTGAAGCCATATTCATTAAAGTATAATCCTTTGCATAGTCACTTAACTATCTTGACCATGCCTCCATTTGGGTAGTCCTAAAAACATGGATGTCACTCTTTTGTTTATGAACTTTCAGCAGCTCCCCAAAACCCAGGTCTCCTAATTTCAAAACCTGTCTTCTGATTCCTGTTCTTTCCACCTAACCACACTGCTACATTGAAATCACTCAGTGTGGGTAAGCAAAACCTTCTGAAATACATGCCTTGAAACACTATGCATGGTAGAAAAATGATGGGCTCAGATACAGATTGAGACATGGCTCTAAAAAAATTTTGTGTGATCAGCATAGAAATTTGTTTTGCTTGATTATATGTTCTTATAACCAAGATTTTATTTTTCTTGCTTCCTTCCTTAATTGTGGGGTAAGAAGATGTGTGAAGGAGAGAAGGTAGATCTGAAAATAAAACATAATTTTAAATAAAAAGCGGTATACACCTCATGCACACATGCACACACACATAGCAGAACCTCCAACATCTCTGTAGTGTCTCTAGGATAAAATGCAAACACCTTTCTATGGTATTGAAAGTCTTCCAGGATCTAGATACAGGCTTTCTTTTCAGGCTGATTAAACTTTACTCTGCCTCATACAGGCTGCATTTCAGACCAACTGACCTATGTATTTTCTGTTCATACATTCCACATCTCACCTCCCTGCCTTTGCACAATCTATCTTCCACCCACCCTCCCATTCCTAGAATGGAGTCCTTCCTCATCTCTGCTTCTTAGAATGCCTATCTTCTTTCAAGCCTCTCTTTCGGGCTTACTGTTTTCTAGGCACTGTGCTGGCCAAAGTGAAAGAGTCTCTACCCTCTAAGAGGTGACATTCTGATGAGGAAACAATATGTGCCTCTATAGACATACATAGGGCAAGCAGGAAGGCATTACCAGAGCAGAGACCAGGCAAGGTTTGAGCCAACTCTTGAAGGAAGCCAGGTATTCCAAGAGGTGGTAGTGAGGAGGGAGAGCATTCCACTCATAGGGGACAGTCCATGCAAAGCGCCACCTCTAACACAATACTTTTCTTGGCCTTTCTTTTATTTTTTTCTTTTTGGAGGGCAACTGGGGATTAAGTGACTTGCTGAAAGTCACGCAGCTAGCAAGTATGTAAAGTGCCTGAAGCTGGATTTGAATTTAGGTCCTCCTGACTCCAGGGCCGTGCTCTACTAATTGTGCCACCTAGCTGCCCCTCTTGGCCTTTCTTTATTGCTAGCAATTTACTTTAGTATATATTTTGCATTCACTTTTCTGTGTATGTGCTGTTTCTCCCATTTATCCCTCAGTAGAGTGTAGGCTTTTTGAGGGCCAGTATTGTTCCATACACAAATAAACAGAAAAGACATAGTTTAGTTTGACTGAAATGTAATGCTTAATCAGTCTTGAAAACAGATTCTGGGGGAGTTTGTGTCCCTAGCTCATAACACAGTACCTGATACTCAGTAGGTGCTTAATAAATGAATGTATGCTTGCCAAAAGGACTGTTTTACGGAGAACTCACACAGGACAAGCATTCACATGGTGGTCAAAAGTGATACAGGAATACTCTCAAGAACTTTGGAATTAATTGTGTGACATGGGACACATTGGCACAGGACTGCTCAGCATGGTGTGTCCGCGTCAGAGAAGGTGCCCAGAACTGAAACCACTCAAAGGAAGCAGAGGATGCGCAAGTTTGGAGACTCCACCCCAAATGTACACTATTGGTTCCAACCTGTGGTGGAGAGTTCTGAGCTTGTTTTGTTCTGATCAGTTGCAGCCAAATACTTGGAATCTTGACTTTAGCAGAGTGATGTCATTTTGATCCTCTTCAAGAACATAGGACACCAACCACTGAATGAATAATCTCAATAATTAGCCCACATTATAATAAAAGGAGTTAATTACATCATTAATGTCCAGCATTATAATAAAAGGAGTTACAGAACAATAGGAGACATATTAGGTAGCTTTGCATAGGGGTTTCCTTTGATTTGTCCAGACTGGTGATTTTGTGATTTCACAGGTTTAGGGAGTTGTAAGAATAGAACTTCAACCCACTCCCCCTACCTTCTACTAATATAGATTAGCTCCTGTGTTCAAATTTATAATTTTAGACAGTTGCCTCGTCACTGAGGGGTTAAACGACTTACCCAGGGTCAAACAAACTTACCCATGTACGAGCAGCTTTCCAGAGGATGGTGCTGTGAACGGCTTTCAAGGTTCTGATTACATAGTATAGTAAGCTCTCCATTTACTCAATAACAATCAGAACAAAACATTCACAGAAAATCAAAATACAGCATTCACAATGACATCATAACTTAACAGCTTATCACTAAAATGGCCATAGTTTTCGCCAAAGTGGTCACATATTTTAAACAAAGTACAATCATTTAGTTAATCAATCACTTAGTAACTCAATCATTCAATGGTTCTCTTTTAAACAAGGTGCATTCATTTAGACAATCAATCATTTCATTAGGTCCTTAATTCAATCAGTCTTAAGGAAGAGAGCCTCTAATTCTTAACTCACTCATCCTCTTCCTTAAGAGACACAAAGTACAATAGTCAAAGTTCTCCACCCATGGGGTGCAACTAAATTACAATATCAGTCACTACTCAGTACCCTTTTATGGGGTAGTAGGATATACACAGGCCATCCACCCCTCAGTCACAAGTAAATTACAATTTTATCAGTCACTACTCGGTATCCATGGAGAGGTCTTTTTATCTTGACTTGAGGCACATGGTCCCAGCTTCTACCTGAATTTACCAAACTGTCACCTGGGTTCAAAGGCAGATAGCTCCCCGCTCCTTGTCCAGCTCTCCATGCAATATCTGTTCCACACTGAAGCTCACAGTGTCTAGTTCACCTTACATCCTTCACAGTCTCTATTCCTGGAAAGTCAAAGCTTAACAAAGCCACAAACAGACAAAACACTGACACCACAGTCATGCTTCCTATGGCAGCTCTGGCTGGCCCTCAGAAGAAGCTTGGCCACCACAAGTTCCCAGGAAATTCTGCCTTTCCCAGCTGGTGTTTTTCCTTATATACAGTATTGCTCCTCCCTGTTCAGTCCCTTCCTGTTACATCAGTGACTGGGGTTCATATCTTCTGTTTCTTTAACAGAGGCTTAATCTGAAACTAGGTGCTAAGTACTTGTCAGCTTCCCAATACAAAGGGATCTTCAGATTTCATTACCATTACAATGACCAGACTACATCATTAAACCAGGTCTTCCCCAAAGGTTAATGCTGGCTCTCAATCTACTCTGCAAGGCTATCTATCTTCAGACTTTTCATTAAAGATACAGAATGTTAATTACCACACATAATGCCTGTCTTTGGGTATGGCAGCATGGAGGAGCAAGGATATTCATTTCAGGGTGTTTCAGTCAAAATGGGTGGTTTAGAGACTCTTTCCCACTCCTACTTTCAATCTACACAGACCTAGATTGGGGTGGAGTTGTAGCCTTGATAGCAGTGAGAAATACATTGTAAATAGAGGAGCTGATCAAAGCAAATCCATAGAAGAGAGAACAATGATTTCTCTGAAAAAGTAATTCTGAATTTTTTAATTTAAGAATTTCAAAGCCTCCTGGGATATGCACAATGTGATGGGTCTTGGAGAAAGGAATGTTTTGGGAGAAGGCAGGGTTGTTTTGTGAAAATTGCAGCATCCCCAGAATTTCTGCTTTTCTTCTCCACCAGTTTAATTTCTCCTTTCTTCTTCTTTTTTCCCTGAACAGGACCCCCAACCATTCACTCTGGCATCAAAGACATGAAGGTTTTGAAAACAACTCAGTCTGGATTTGAAGGTTTCATCAAGGACAAGTTCACCACCCTTCCTGAAGTGAAGGACCGGTGCTTTGCTACCCAGGTTTACTGCAAGTGGCGTTACAATCAGTTCCAGAATGTGGACTTCCAAGCAGTGTGGTGAGGAAGCAGGAACATGTGCTGATGATTCCCCACTCCATGGGTTGGTTTGGAGTCTATGGCATCAGAAGGTCAATTAAGCCAATACCACATTCATAAAGGATTGCCTTTGATATCCCTAGATGATGCATGACTGTATATTCTCTTCTCTTGAATAATTCTAGTGCTTGTGCTTGGCATGTACATGCTTAACAAAGCTTTCTCTCTCCCTCTCTCTTTCTCTCCCCTCCCAAATCTCTGTTCCCGTCTCTCTATCTATATTCCTGTCTCTCTGTCTCTCTCATTATCTTGTTTCATTAGCGATCCAGTCCCTTGTTGGATAGCTCCTATTTAAAAGTTATTCCTTATATTGATTTGTATTATAAACCCATTGTTCCTGATTCTACTCTTATTGCAACACAGAACAAGGGTTTCAGAAGCAATGTGGGAAAATTGCCAGGTTAGAGTCAGAAGGACTTGGGTTCAAATGTCTGACTCTGCTCTTCTGTCATTATTGTGTCACTTTTGACAAGTCATATAACATCTCTGTGACTCAGTTCTCTCAATTGTGAAGTGAGGGAGGTAGACTACATGACCTTTCTTGCGTGAATTTTAGAGGGGATGTTTGTTCCTATTAGATTCTAAGCTCCTTGAGGGCAGGAGCTGTCTTTTGCCTCTTTTTGCATCCTCAGCACTTAGCATAGTGCCTGGAGCATAGCAGACCCTTAATAAATTTTTATTGATTCATATTGATCTTAGGAACAGGTTGGACTGACTAGACAGCCTCTGAAGTGCTAAGATGCTTTGCCCAGAAGGTCCTTTCCAGCTCTAAATCTATAAGTTGATTTCCACTATATAAAAGCCCTTCAGAATGCTTGAAGACAGCCATCATGTCCTTCCTAAGTCTTCTCTTCTCCAGGCCAGTCACCCCCAGTTTCTTTAACCAATCTTCATATGACATGATTTCCAGATTCCTTACCATTCTAGTCACCCTCTTTTGGATGGACTTTGATTTGTCATGATCTCTTTTGAAAAAGACATTGCCTAGAACTGAACTGAATTCTCCACAAATGAACTGGCCACTACTGAATCTTGTTCTATGATACTGTCCCATGACCTATAGCTATCTTTCTTCTTTTCTTTTTTTGTGATGTATTTCATCTCAAATACATACATGTATATGTGCATATATGCACATATATACACATCTACATATGTTTATTTATTAATGCTACCTTATAAGCTAGCCTTTCAGTTAGGTGTGGTTTTAAAAAGAAAGTTAATGCTACATTGGGAATTGGATACTGCAAGGAGAATATAGTATTGTTATCAATTTGAGGACTAGGTGGGGTAAGGAATGAGAGGATTGAAGTTGTCAAATACCTTCTTCCTATTTTTTGAAATACCTGAGAGGATGAGAGACTGGGGGAGTTTGTATCTTACTGATGCCAACTGCTGAATGCACTAGATGATGGAAGTTGCTCGGTGGCTTGATACCAGGGGCCAAGGAAGGGGTGTGTGTGTGTGTGTGTGTGTGTGTGTGTGTGTGTGTGTGTACACTGGGGAGTGGGTGTTTGGAGATGAAATGTGCAGAGGGAGTGCTAATGAGATTTTGAAGCAAAACCAAATATCACAATGTTCTAATAGTCTTAAAAGTTCTTTCTTTCCAGTGACTCATATTTTATCATCTATCAGACAACTAGAAATGTTGTTTGCTTTTACTGTATGGGGAAATGAGAAACATAAGCATCATGATATTAGGATCCCTAGCGAGATGGGCAGGGGTGGGGGGGGCTTAGCGCAGGAGAAGGGCAGGAGGGGACAGGTAAAGTCGTACTAAAAAGAAGTGGCATTATTAATGAAATCTTCATTTGAAAAAAAAGATGACACCATTGCTATCTCTGGGATTTATTTTTTTCCTCTTCCATATTTAAGGAATGGTGTTCGGGAAATTGTGCTGGAGAAATTTGCTGGGCCATATGACAAAGGAGAATATTCCCCTTCAGTTCAGAAGACCCTCTATGACATTCAAGTGCTCTCACTGAGCCAAATTCCAGAGGTATCTTTTTTCCCCTAAACCCTTTGGAGAGTTTAGGTTCAGACAACTTGCTGGGGATCTTCTTATCTTAAGAAAAATCTTGAAGACAAAACAAAAACTGAATACTAGATGAAAAAGAACCTGCCATGGCTTAATAATTCTGTGCAGCAAAGAAAAATAAGCAAATAATAGGAGATGACTAGAATCGGCAATATGGGTCAATAGCATCATTCTCAACTTGAAAATCCTGCTTCCTTCTCATTTCCTCCTGATTTAAAGTAAACGTGACCCATAGCACTCCTCTATCACAGCATGGTCTCAGAGTGGATCCAAGGGTGTTCTGATAAATGTTTCAGCACAGAGAACATACTTTTCAGTATAATCTGCATTATTAACATTTTCTTTATCACCTTCTTAAGTCTAGGCAATCAACAAAATAATCAGGCAAGCACTGATTTGTAGCATTAGCCTATTTCTGAGCTCACACTGAAAATTTTGCAATTTGCTCTCAGTAGCCAGTAGCACACCCTTGAGTGGATCTATGTTCGTAATGAACCAAAAGATATGAGAGGAGGATGGAGAGGAGTAAGTAGGCTGTGGGAAAAGAGTGGTTGACAGGAAGGGCTAGTTAGGGACGTACATGGGAAAAATCGAGTGTTTTTAGTACAGAATGATAAAAGTAGCCAGAGTTGACCTGGATAATATGAGATGGAACCTGGCAAAGTTGCAGAGTAGGAGGAGAAGAAATATTGCAAATACTAGCTACCTACCTCAGACACTTACTAGTTGTGTGACCCTGGGTAAGTCACTTAACCCTGTTTGCCTCTGTTTCCTCATCTGAAAGCTGGAGAAGGAAATGATGAATTGCTCCAGTATCTTTGCCAAGAAAACCACAAAAAGGGTCACAAAGGGTCAGATATGACTAAAATGACTTGACAACAGAGAACCTTAAACAGGAACAATTTGGAGGGTGGGCAAGAGAAAGTGGATAGATGATTGAGGTTCAAAACAATCACACTCCGTATTATTGAATTGATTTCAGATAGAAGACATGGAAGTCAGCCTCCCTAACATTCACTACTTCACCATCGACATGTCCAAAATGGGGCTAATCAACAAAGATGAGGTAAGAAAACTTTTTGAGTATTCAGCATGAAGCCACTCTCAATAGCCAACTATATATCCCATGCTAAGATTTCAGAACAGAAAGCTATCTGTCATCTTTGCAGTTCTTGGGTCTTTGTAGGTAACAGTTAATTAAGAATTTCACACTCAGGGCACTTCAAAGTCTCAAGGATTGTATAGTCTAGTAGTAAATGGATGATTGGATGCTTAGAGGGAAGGTGGAGGGAGAAGTGGAGAGGAACAAAGAGAACAGAAGGTGTTCAAAGTACAAAGCTCTCAGAGAAACTTCCCAGAGAAGCACTACCTTCCCTCATGTCAATACCTTATTCTTCCTCAACCAGCCAAAGAGTTTCATTGATTAGGAAGCAATGAGTCCAGTAGCAAGGAAGCTTTTAAGGGGAGAAGAAAGGACATTTATGTTTCTAACTAGAATTATAGAAGGTGGGATCAGGAGACTCCCTTCCAGTCAGGATGTCTGGTTTTAGAAACACACCTAAATTGTGGGAAGGTTTCTTGTTTGTTTGTCTCAATTTCTCTTTTGAAGTAGAGAAACAATTAAATCATTCCATTTATCTAGCTACAAAGCCCAGGGACATTTTTAATGATGCTGGAATTGTGAGCAGTTATTCCCTTTTGCTAAAAGACTGGTATAGTGGGGGGGGGGGGAGAAGAGATGAAAGGGGGAAGGTGATCATGTCAATCTATTGACAGTTTCTTATCATCAGCCTTCCATGGCAACATTCCTCTGAAATTGTTCTTGTCCAATTTTATGGATGGATTTTTTAAACCCTGGATTTTTCTATTAATATTATTATATATAATATAATGCACAGTTATATTAATATATAATATATAATTATATTAAAATATAATGTAATAATATCATATCTATTAGCTACATAAAATATCTATGTATCCATATGCATGCTTGTACGTATATTTTTTGGACTGGACTATTAATTTCATGCATGTGAGGAAGCCCCTGATGGGAACCCTCCCCATCAATGCCAACTGGAAACTCATCTGTGACTTAGAGTCTTAGAGAGGTGCCTGGGGTGTTGCGAAGTTAAGTGACTTCACCATGGTCATACATTCAACATTGTCACAGGTAGGACTTGAATCCAGGTCTTTCTGCCTATAAGGCTGGCTCACTATCCACTGTGCCGTATTGCCTCTTATGTGTATCTATGTATAAAAACATACATATATATAGATATATATGCTAAAATGTTATGAGGTTTCCTATATTTTATAGGATTTAAAATTGAAAAGGGACCTTCAGATTCAAATAATCCAAAGATCTCATTTGGAAAATGAGGAAACGGGGACCTAAGTGGATTCAACAACTTGCCCAAGGTCTCATAAGAAGTTAGTTGCAGAGCTGAGATCTGAGCTCAGATTCTTCTCCTCCAACCAAATCTAGTGCCCACAATGGCCAGGCATATACACGATTTTAGTCAAACATTGGAAATGCTGAACTTTAACTAGAGAGTCTGTAGACTCTCTAGGTTACATGCCTCAGACATGCTTGTGCCATGTTTTTCTTTATACCTTTGCCAATTTCTCCATATTCTCTCTTCTTGAGAAAGAAGGTCTACCCTTCCCTATGCCAACTCACAGGACAGAGCCCCAAAGGATGGCTCTCTTAGGATCAAAATACTTTGTGTGTTTGCATCCCTAAAAATATAGCTCATGAGCCCCTACCAGTGTGCTTAGTCAGGCAGTGGACAAAATAGCTCAAAGCAAAAACATTTACTGAAGTGGCATATTAAGAAAAGCTTAGTGCCTAGTCCAAAGTATTAACAGAGTTCTGGGACCAGAGAAGGAAGCTGATCCAAGGTGTACATAATGATATTTCCCATTAACATTACAGCATCTTATACTATTCCTACAGTAATTTGGCAGTGAAAAGTGCTAAACCTTGCACCTCCCATGAGTTTCCAGGGCAGGCTTGGGAAATTATGCTATTTTAATTATCTAATATACGTATATCTAATAATATAGATGGAGAGTATCTCTCTTCCCCCTCCCTCCCCCTGGTAGTATTATATAGTTGAAAGACCTCTAGGAGGCAGAAGATCTGGGATCTTGGTACCATACTTGTCTCTAAATATCTGAGCAACTTTGAGCAAGAAGTTTCAGCACTCAGCTCTTAATTCCTTTATCCACGAAGGGAGGGAATTAGACTCAACAATCTAAACTCTTAAATTTTGGCAATTCAATAAATGCCTAGAGTTCCTTAGGAGGGGGCCTCACATTTCCTTGATGAAAATGCATATTTTCTCTGTGACCAAAATCAACCTGAGTCTGAGACCACAGAAAGTGAGATGAAAAGAAAAATGGGGAAGATGATCCTAAAAAGAAAAAGCAAAAGGAACAGGATGAAAAACAGCAAATTACCCACATGTGAGGTTCTACAAATATTTCACTTAAGGTGATCTCTCATTTATCCGGAGGTAATTTATCTTACAACTTCATTCTCTGGAGCAGAGCAAAATAGGTCTCTCTGAGCCTTTAGCCCATGTACTTAACACTCCTGTTATTTGCTCCATAGGAAAACTCTGTCAGGCCCTCTCTCAGGATCCATTCATTCTTACTTTAAAGGAAACTATAACACATCTAGGTATCTGGGTTTTCTGCTCTAGTCAGATCAGAAGCAGGGAATTAGGAGGAGGACAGGACACTAGGAATTGACAGGGTAAGAAAGGGCAACTGACTGTGAGGAAGACAGGAGAAAAAATATTCTAAAAAAAAAAAGAGGAGAGAATTCCAAAAGCACTGCCCTCTGAAGCACTCTAGTGCAGGGGCAAGCAATGCTTGAGAGTATCATTCTTTATGATAAAGTGCACTAATTATCATAATGATAGCCTTGAGTCTTTGATAAAATGTTAAATTATCTTCAAGATGCCAGATGGGTAATGTGAGGACTGTATTGATACTCAGGGAATTTTAAATGTAGTCATTTGTTAGGGCTCTGGCTGTTTAGTTTTGGACTTCCTCAGGGCCTTAAACTTGATAAACACCATTAGATGGTGAGCTCCTTGAGGGCTGGGACTGTCTTTTGCCTCTTTATATCTTCAGGGCTTAGCACAGTGCCTGGCACATTGTTGGGCTTAATGCTTATTGATTGATTTGGATGGAATTAAAAGCCCTAATGGAAATCTTCAGGTAGGGTTAGAATTTGGGTAGGACAGGGACTAGAATTGTAATATAGAATGAGAACGTGTGGATTGGGTACAATTGTGGACAATCACCTCACTGAGATCAACCTCTCCCCTTTTCACTCCTCTTTCCACTCAAGCTGCCAAAGTCATATTTCTAAAGCATTAGTACTGACCAAAGTTCAAGAAGCTCTCTTGAGTCCTTCTCCCCTCTAGGGGAGACCTCCTCAGTTTGGCATATAAAGCCCCCAATTGTATGGTTCCAAGGCTTTCCTCTACAGCTTTATTGCATGTATCACTCTCCATGAACTCAACAGTCCAGCCAAACAGACCAACCTTCTGCTCCCAACACACAATGTTCCTTTCCTTTCCTGACTGCACTCTCTCTCCTATGCCTCCATACTTCTACCTCATAGTATCCTGACTTTTTTCCCAGGTCAGGTCAGGGGCAGCTTCCTAAAGGAAGCCTTTCTTGATGCTCCACACCCTTCATAACCTCCCCATAATAATTTTGAGTGTGTTTTGTAAATAGTTTCTATTGAAAAGAGATAGAGTCTGGGCGTCTGTCTGTCCAATCTGTTCTTTCTGTCCCTTCCCCAATAGATTGTAAGCTCCATGAGGGCAGGGACTACATAGTTTTCCAATCCCCACACCTACCAGAGTGCCACAGCCTCATAATTACTTGTTGGATAAGTGTGTTAAATGTTGCATTGTTGAACAAAGCAATTCAACATTGAATTACTCTCTCTGTTGAAGGCAGAGTAACTAACAAAAGGCAGTTAAACTTTGAGTAATGGAAAAAAAACAGTGAAGGTCCTTGAAAAGAGGTAATAAAACATCCCTCCTCTTTCACATCAAAGAGCTGGGGGACTACGAGAACAGAATATTGGATAGCTTGTCAAATAAGGGTTCTGTATCAGATTTTTTTTGCTAAATTGTTTTTCTTTGTCCTAAGAAAGAGGTGGAATATGGTTGAGAAGTAAAGAGAAAAGACATAAACATAATGTCTTTTTTTTTCTTTTTAACAAGAGGTAATTGTAGCGCACTGAAAAGAATTGGCTCTGTAGTGAGAACATCTGGGTTCAAAATCTATCTTTGGTATTTAGTGCCTTTTCAACTTTGAACAAATTACTTAGTGAGGGCCTCAGTTTACTCAAAAGTAAAATAAAAAGGGAATGGTCTCTGAGGTTCCTTCTAGTTCTAGATCTATGATTCTATGTAACACTTTGGAGAGATGCTTATAAAATGTTTAAAATATTAAAAAAAATTTGTGCTAGGGGAAGCAGAATGAGAGAGTACAGGATGAAGTATACAGAAAATTAGCTTATTTGGAATATCTCATTCCCTAACAATGCCCTATATATGTGAGCATATATACTTATAGTCATGTATGAATATATATTTATAATTAAGAGCATACTATGTTCTGGCATGTTTACTTTAAATATGCATTATATATGTATAATTTATTGCATTTTTAACTGAATATTTCTGTGACATAAATGAATAAAACACAAGTGAATGGCTAGATGTCTATTTCCCTCAAGCTAACATTGGTTCTATCCATAGGTTCTGCTCCCTGTTGACAACCCATATGGCAAAATTACTGGTACCGTCAAAAGGAAGATGTCTTCAAAGTTGTAACTCATTTTCACCAGTCATCGAAAGTCATCCTTCTGCTGAAGAGATGTCAGATTGTTGTAGTAATATTGGGTGTCACAGCAAAAAGTTATCTTTGCTTGATAAGTGCCAGGTTAATTTATAGGGTGTGTTTTTCCACCGATTCAATCATTTCTTTCTACGGGACCTACCTCACCGAGATGTTCTATGGGATGAACTCATCTGTGGCTGTGACATGCTTTGCAAAAACAGAATGTTCTATGAAAGCAAAGATAATTAACCACAGACCAACTTTCCCTTTGGGTCAGCTTGTGCTTTCTCAGATTCCTAGAGCATTCAAATCGAATCATTAAGGAACTAATAATAATTTATAAAGATGCAAAAATCAATTAATTAGGCTTTGAGTTAGGGAGAAAAATATCGAATAATGTTTTTGTGCATGTGACGGCAAATTTCTCTTATGGATGATGCAGATAATTTAATGATAGAATCACAGCAAAAATTCATTACCAGGGTAACTTCAATTAGTGTCTGAGTACCGCAGATCTGTAAGCACAATGGAGTCCATGGAGTCCTGGGAGCTCGTATGCCTGTTTTAATGACATATTTGTGATTCTATGCCTTGACAGTATGTTGGGTTTTAATTTTTTGCGCTCTCTAAATAATGATGATCACATAAAGGGTCAGGAGGGAATAGTCAGTTTGTTTCTCTTTTAATCATTGAATCACTATGTACAAAAGAGCTGCACTTAATAAACACTGATTATTTCAAGACCTATTGGGGGTTTTGTTCTTGTCTTTTTAATGACCAAGTAGAAACAAATGACTATGGTTTCTATATGATTTTTGACATTTTAGAAACTGAATTATGAGAAATATAATAGATTGCCTAAAAAAATCTTTCTTTGTTCAGGAGATTATCTGATGTGTTTGATGGTAAATTTTCCTGCTTCATTCCCTAAAACATCATTCCTTACCCCACCTTCTATTCCTTCCTCATCCCACATCCCTAACTCAAGAAACACATCATCACCTGACTTTACTTGTGGAGATAAGACTCCAGGAACTTTTGAGGATGTAAGGACAGCAACTCCCTTAACTGATAGCAAAAAAAACAGTCTCTATTTCCCAAAATCTTCTTGAAGAAGGATATTATACAAATTGGGAAGATAATTTTTAAGTGAAATTCAGCACTACGTTAAATCAGCTTATTAAGGATAACCATTACCCCATGCATATTGCTTCCATGTATTCAAACACAATCCCTTGAGGGAAAAAGTTGCGTTGAAACACTGTCTGGTGTAGTTGATAGAGCACTGGACCTGAAACCTGGTCCAATGGTTCTGAATGGGAGCTGATACCTCAACCTTTTAGAGTTTTTCTTCCTTCACTTGTTTAAAAAAAGGCAGGGGACTGGATTCTATGATTTCTAAAGATCCAGTGGATCCAAACAGGAGTTGGGTCTTGGTTTTTCTCCTTCTCAGCCTCTCTTGGTTTTTCTTTTCTTCACCTGCATAAAGAAGGAGTTACCCTCTCCAACCTCTAAAGGAAGGTCCCTTCTAGCTCCAGATCTCCAATGCTCTGGCTGTCTCGTTTTTGTATTTGAATCTCTAGTATTTAGCACACTACTTGAAACATAGTGAGCCCTTAATGAATGGTTTTTTTCATTGATTCAAGTACTTTAGCTACATTTCATTTATTACTAGTTTTGTCATTTCATTCAACCCAAATGTTTGAATGACTTGGAGGTGGGATATAATAACTGACTTCGAGTATTTAAAAGAATATCCTAGGGGAGGATAATAATAATGTTTTTTTATTAGCATTTATATACTGCTTTAAGCCTTTTACATATGCTAATTCATTCAATCCTCACAACATCTCTGGGAGGTAGATGCTATTATTATCCTCTCCTTGAGGTTGAGGAACTGAGGCACAGACAGGTGGAAAGACTTGCCTGGGATCACCTTGTTAACAAGCATCGGAGGCTGGATTTGAACCAAGGTCTTCCTGCCTCCAGGTCTTGGACTCTAGCTCCTGTGCCGTCTCTAATAAGGAATAGCCTCTGTTTAGCTCCAGTGGTCAGAGTAAGAGTGCAATAATGGGTTAAAAAAATCGCACACAGGCAGTCTGAAGCTCAACAGAAGGAAAAATTCAGGAATTCAGGTGAAATGGCATGACCCAAGAGACAGTTAACTCACAATCTCAAAAAGTCTTCAAGCTAAGGTTGAATGTAAACTTCTCAGAGATGGAGGCAGGGTCTTATTCAGAGAAAAAGTAGACCGGCTCTTTGGGAGGTTTTAAAATTCTGGCTAGTATAACTGGTTCCATATAAATCAAATAAATGTAACCTCTATCATCCCTGTTCCACTAGTCATAAGATTATGAATTAAGAGTTAGAAGAGACCTTATGAGTCACGTAATCCAATCCCATCCTTTGACAGATGAGAAAACTGAAGTTAAAGGATTTGCCCCAAGCCACATAGATAGCAATTGGCAGAGCTGGAATTTGAATTCCATCCCCACAGTCAGCATTCTTTCCTTTGCAAGTTTGTAAGAATCCTTCATATTTATTCTAGAAACAAGAATACACCAGACTTATTAGACCGGAATCTGTTGGACCATTTTTGACATGTATCTTTCTGCTTCTTTTGAGCTTTAGGGGAAAAAAATAATTGCAACTGGTTTCCAATTAGCTAATTGATTTGTTATCTCATGTGTGCAGCAGCCTGGCCTCTGTTCTGTGAATTTCCAAAGGGTGCGTTCCCATTTTCCCCTTTGCATGGATGGTATTGAGTTTGTGCTTTTTTGTTGCTGTTGCTCTTGTTGTTTTGGTTTTTCTCCCAGTTAGGATTTAAATCGTGTGCTGAAAAACAGGTTTCATGCTTCACCTGTCCTTTTCACACCAATGGTGGCAGCATCGCACTGGCAGATGGGTGGGCAGGCAAGGAATTAGAAGCAATCTGTAAGTTGATCCCCTGTAGTAGCTGCTGTGGAAACACTTCAGCACCCAAGTCAAGAAGAGGAGAACAGAAAATTACCTCCCTTTGAGCAGGGGAGCCCCCTCCCCTCTAGTCCTTTCAACTGGGCCTGTCTTTCCTGCTCTGAGTACCCCAAACCAGTGATTTTCAGGAAGAAGGATGGGTTGTGATTCTTTTTTTTTCAAGTTGCAGATCACTTTCCTTTTATTTCCCCATTACATAATTTGTTTTTTAAGTGTATATTAAATTTAACAGAGTAATCACAAATTTGCTCTCTTGTTTGTTTTCACTTATGTCTTTTTGTTTCATTCTGCACTTTTAAATACTTTATTAATATTTTTCTTTCTTTTTTTCTTACATGTCTGTTACTCCCTACTTACTTCCAATTTCTACCCTCCCACTGCCCAAATAGAAGCCCTGCCTTAAAACAAATGAGTATAGTTAAGTAAAACAATTGAGGCCCTGGCCACATGTGTTCTGTCTTGTTCTATGTCTATAGTCCATCTCTCCCAAGAGAAGTGAGGTCGGCAGTCTTCAGCACTGTCTTCTGATAGAAGAAAAAAGGAGAGGAGGAAAGGAGAAAGAGGAGGAAGAAGAGGAAGAGAAGGAGGAGGGGGTGGAGGGGAAAGAGGAGGGAGGGAGAAGGAAAAGGGGAAAAGGAGGAAGAGGAGGAAGAAAAGGAGAAAGAAGAAGGAAGAGAAGAGGAGAAAGTAGAGAAACAGATGGAGGAGGGTGATGAGGGGGAAGAAGAGGGAGGTAGAAGGAAAAGGGGAAAAGGAGGAAGATGAGGCAAAAAAGGAGAAGGAGGAGGAAGAGAAGGAGGAGGGTAAGAAGGTGGAGGAGGGGGAAGAAGAGGGAGGGAGGAGAAGGAAAAAAGGAGGAAGAAGAGGAGAAATAGAAGGAAGAAGAAAAGAAGGAAGAAGAGGAAGAAAAGTCATTCTGTTGATTTAAGGTCTGTATCATAAGAAATGAAAAAAAATAAGATAGAAGAAGCATGGAAACACATATAAAACTGATGCAAATTGAAGTAAGGAGAACCTAGAAAAGTATTATAAACACAATTGACTATGGCAATGTAAATAGAAAGAATGACAAGAAAACAAACAAATCAGAAGCCTAGAATTAGAATGATCAAACTTGGAGCTGCCTGCATAGGCAGCTAGGTGGCGCAGTGACTTGAACGCTGGATCCAGAGTCAGGAAAACCTGAGTTTGAATCCAGCCTCAGACACTAGCTGTGTGTCCCTGAGCAAATCACTGAACTTTCGTTTGCTTCACTTTATTCTGCAAAACAGGGACAATAGTTACTAACACTTGCCTCCCCAGGTTGTTGTGAGGGTCAGATGAAATAATATTTTTTTTACAAACCTTTAAGCGGTCCATAAATACCATCTACCACCATTATTATTAGAGAACAGTAAGGAGATGATATAATAATAAAAGATATCAATAAAGCTGTATTTTTAAAAGAAAAATGTAAGTTCTTTGCCTTCCTAGGGTCAAGACTGAAATCCTTCTTTTCCTCTGTTTCAGGATCTCTTTTCTCTAGCTTCTTTGCCAGGATTTACTGGCTCAGTCTTGAAACAATACTGGCACCCAACCCACCTCCCCATGAGCCTTAATTGGAGAGATGTGAGCTTTCCTCTGACCCACTCTATTTTGCCACTTTCGTTTCCCTAGGACTCTGAGCCATGGGGAGTGTTCACAGCTGCTCTCTGATGGTGTTTTCTCTTTGCAAAGCCATTGCCACATCTGCTCCCATAATAATGCCCCTGGAGAATCATCAGGCTTCTTTTCAAATAAGTGAATTTCATCATTTTCCTCAACTTCCACTGGACCCTCTCAAATTTGTCTCATCGCTTCCCCCATCTCTTCATAGTGATGTTATCTGAGGATTTCTTTCTGTCTTACTTCATCTGCATGTAGCCATGAGCAAACAGCACTAATATTCTCCCATTCTCATCACTTCCTCTGTATCAATCCCTAGGTCACACCCAACCTTTAGCATGGAAATGTTACCACTGGGATCATAGGCTCATAGATTTCTGACTAGAAAGTAATCTCAGAGATCATTTAGTAAAGCTTTCTCATATTGCAGATCTGAAAACTGGGGCTCCCAGGGAAGATAGGCTGGAAAGGGTATGGGGCAAGGAGTCAGAAGAAGTGTATTCATATCCTATATCTGATGCCTCCTCTGCCATTTAGTCTATCTGTAAAAGCAATGGGATTGAATTCAATGGCCTTTGAGGCCATTCCCAGCTCTAGACCTGTTACAACCTTTGTGATTTGTTCAAGAACCCACACATGGTAATTAGCAGACCTGGGGTTCAGACTCATGTCCTTTGACTCCAGATCTGATAGAAGCCTATCATTTTATTGGCTTCTTTTCCAAAATCAAGAATTGATCTCATTTGTCAATTTTAGGAGTGTAGAAGTAACTGGATTTGGTCTCTTGTTCTTCATCTAGAAAATGAGGGAAATCGGATCAGATAATACTAATAGATAGCATTTGTATGTAGCACTCTGAGGCTTGCAAAGCAGTTTACTTAAGATCCATGAAAGATAAATGTTTATATTATTATCATTTTATAGATGATGAAACTGAGGCTGAGATGGCTTAGGTGATTTGCCCAGGGTCACACAGATAGTAAGAGTCAGAAGTAGAATCCAAACTCATCTTCTTGGCTTCAAATCTGGTACTCTGTCCACTAAACCTATCTTCCTATAGTCTAACATGACCATTCTAGGAACAATGGTAGGATGGTAATATCGATTTGCTTGTGGAGCCAGAGTGAGAAATGGAAGGGACTGGAGAGGATGATGGAACACATGGACGCATATATGGCAGCCACTCAGTTGACATGATGACTCAGGGATGTTGACTGACTGGGAGATGAAGCATGGTTTGACCTGGGTGGCCAGAGGTCACATAAGTAGAGTGGGCTAGTTGAGTTGTCTCTCAGTCATTCACTAGCCAAAATAGTTCTGCCCAGGCAAATTTTCCAAAGCTGAGTAGGTTTATTCTCCTTTACCCTGGAAGACAGGGGACCATTTTTTTCTGGTAGCCAGGTCTGAAGATGTCCTAGGTAGGAAAAAGTAGAGCATCAGACAGAGTGGCTCATTAGATAGCCAAGGCCAATAGCTAGATGGATTGTGAAGCATGATTAAATTTCAGTAAACTTCAACCTCATTTGCTTGGCATTCAAAACTTTTACAACTGATGCCATCCCTACTTCCCAGAGTATTTTTTTCTACATTTTCCACAATTCCCCAAGCCTGGACTCTATATACTCTCTAGAAACCCTATTATTTCCTGTTTTTTTATGCTTTTGCTTCCATTTTAGGAGCCCAACCCTTCTTCCTCCATGAAACCTCCCATTGGTAACAATATTTCTTCCCTTAGAATTTACAAAGGACTTTATAGTGCTATTATGTTCCTAGGTATTTTGTTGATTATAGTTATTTGTTTATGTGACCTACCCCTCTACTAGACTGTAAGCATCATGAGGGCAGGGACTATGTCTTTTTCATACTTTCTGCATCCCCCAACATCTAGCATAGTGCTCTGCAAAGATTAGGCACAAAACAAAATACTCGTCAAATTCAATTCAATTGATTCAGGGGGAGCAACAGCTTTCATCTTGACAAGGGTAACCTCCAGTTGGTAGATCCCATTAAGTTATCATGACCCCCGCAGGAGTAAAGGACAAATGAACAGAGTGTGTGTTTTACTTTACTGCACATTCAGGACTAGGACTCTGGAAATAGAAACCTCTGGAAATAGACCTTGAGAGGGCACATAGTTCTTCATCTTGCCTTCAGGCAGAACCACCCTTAAAGCATGTTAGATCATAAGATCTTCATCTAGGGACCTCAGAGGTAAAACAAATCTGACTGAACTCATTTTATGGATAATTTGATCAAGAAGTATATATTAAGCTTTTACTATGTGCCAAGTATTGAGGATATAAAGAAAGAAATGAAATGATTCCTACCATCAGTCAATCCATATTTTAATTAATCAAGATCTATATATACCCACTATATGTCAGGCTCTATGATGAATGGACCCTGGGGATATAAATGCAAAGAATGAAATATGCCCTACATGAAATGAGCTTACATTATAATTAGGCAAAATACATATAAATACATATAGCATAAACATGAAATAAATAATTGTATATTATATAGGTATATGCATATATAAGTAATTACAAGTAATTAAATACAAGCTTGTTTGGGAGGAAGGGCAATAACAGGTATGGGGAAGAGAGCTTACATTCTATCAGGGGAAACTGAGGTTAAGAGAAGATTTCTTCAAGGTCACAAGGATGGTAAGTAGTAGAGCCAGGATTTAAAATAAGGTCACCTAAACTCTATACCCAGAGATCTTACCACTATATAATTCTGAGATTTAGTTTTCTTTCAAAGACCTACAGGGAAGAAAATTCCCTTATCCCCCTGTAACATCAATTAGGTTAGCAGATAATTAGCACTTAGTAACTTAGGGCTAAGTATGGAAGATGTGAGCCCTGTCCACTGTTGAGAAGGTGTGAACTCCCCTACTGACGTGGAAGAAGGGTATTGGATGAGACAGGAGGCCAGTGCTGTATATAAAGAAAGATTCTAGAGACAGAGATAGAATTGGAATTTTCCTGTTGGAGGAAGCAGGATTGTCTCAGCATCTAGGAGCTGAGCTTCTGGACTGAAGAGAGAGAGTGAGAGAGAAAAAGAGAGAGAGACAGAGGGAGAGAGACAGAGAGAGAGAGAGAGAGACAGAGACAGAGAGAGAGAGAGACAAAGAGAGAGAGACAGAGAGAGACAGAGACAGAGACAGAGACAGAGAGTTTCTCTCCTGGCATCTGGAAGCTGACTGAGACCTGAGATGGAGTTTTCCTGAGACTAAAATCTGGTGAAGGCCACCCAGAAGGCTGATATTCCTTCTGGGTCCTAGGGCCAGCTGAACTGCTGGAGGACTGAAAAAGCATGACAGGGATAAGACTTTGTTTGTTCATGGCCTGGTTGATCCTTGAGTTCCAGGCAAGAGAAGTGGTGGAGGATTTGAGATGTGTTGGACTCTGTGAACTTCAGTGTGTGCCAGGGACTGCCCTGAGGACTGGACAAGGATCTGGGAGCTGTTTACCTCTGAGGACTGGATGAGAACCTGGCAGCTGTCTGCTTCTGAATCCAGGTGACTGTTTGGTGGATTCAGGAGGGAGTTGGGACCATGGAAGGGGATCCAGCAAATCAGAGAGACCCCCCAGAGTCAAGATGAAGAAAAGGCCTTCCCTTGGACAAAACTGAGGTTTTCTGGATACCAAAGGGTGGAGGGTTTGTGTGGTTTTCCAATGACTGTACTGGTGATTAATGATATTAGTAATTGTGAATCTAGATTAGTGACTGATTAAGCTAATGATTGCCTCATGAGTGGAAGTTTGATATACTGTGAATTGATTGAATGATTAAGTGAGAAGGGTTTCACTCTTAGGGAAACCAGATGATTATTCTTTTGTTCTTTGTTCTAAATATTGTGGCCACTGTAGTGAAAACCGTGTGGCTATTCTAATGTTAAGCTGTTATGGACAGTACATTGTGACTTTCTGTGATAAGATGTAATGTTGTGAATATTATGTTGTGAATATTGTACTGAACCTTGATTTGTAATGGAATAAACAGAGTGTTCACTATTACTGTGTAATCTGAACCTTAAAAGCTGTTCACAGTGGCATTCTTGTGGGAATCTGTTGGTGCATGGAATTACACCCCCTCAGTAATTCAGTCTCTTGTCTAGGGGTTAAAACAAAATGAAACAAATCCCTTTCTTTAAATCTAATCTCGATATATTTTAAACTCTTTTTTTTCATTTTCTTTCTCTAGCAGAGGAAAATAGCCCACTAGATGTTCATTAGCTATCTCCAAATATTCAGTTCTATCTCCAAATCATCTCTCACATTCTTCCTCTCCTTTTCATTCCAACTACCACCATGCTTTATTATCCTCTTGTTTAGGCCAATTCCACAGCTTCCTACCAGTTTTCTAGCTTTCAGTCTGTTTCTATTCTAATTTATCCTCTGAATGCTTCCAGACTGATCTCCCAAATACACTGGTTTGATCATTTTATTCACTAGCTTCCTGTTACTTAATGATTTAAGTCCAAATTCCTCAGCCTTATGTTTAAGAGTGTCCACAATCTTCTTGGCAATCATAAGTTGTCTTGATTTTTTTCTTGCCTCTGGACCATGATGACTCTGGAGGAGAGAGTGAGGCTGACTTTGCACAGCTCTGCCTCCCTTAAATTCAATTGACTCACAAGTTATCATTCTGGTGACATCAATGGTCTTTGAGAACAAAAGAACAGCAACAATCTCCACAATCTAAATGATCATTCCAGCTTTGTGTTATGATGCTTCGTTTAGCATGCTTTATGCTCTGGTGAAACTAGTCTGCTCATGGTTACTGAACATGTCCCTTGCTTTACCTCTCCCACACCTTTGCTTTTTTGATACCTTATGTCTGTGACACTCTTCTTCCATATTTCTACCCCCAGAACAATAGCAGCAGCAGCAGCAGCAGCAACAACAACAACAGAAATTAGGAAGTGGACTTTTAATAGATGTCACTATGCCATAATTCATAATTATCTCCAAGCAACATGGAACATAAAGTTTTCAAAATATAGAGACCAAGGAGCAGACATCAAAGTTACATGGGTGGATGCCAGTATAGCCTAAAGATTAAAAATTCTGCTAATTGAAAAAAAAAACTTTTCATTGTTCAAATGCCTGCAGTTGGTTGGCTGCAGGATAAGATGATGGGCTGCTAGTGTTGTACTGAGAATGCCTACAATTTCTGAAAGCAGTTATCTTATCTGTTCATGCAATAGTTAGTCAACAATCATTTACTAACCGTGGATTATGTGCCAGGCACTGTGCTAAGTACTGAAGATACAAATAAAGGCAAAAGCCCAGTTCCAGCTTTCAAGCTCACATTCTAATGAGAGAGTCAACCTACAGACAACTGTATATCAACAAGATAGAGAGAGAATAAACAGATCACAGGTCATTGAATATGAAGAATAGTAGCAGGATAGCTGCTTTTCCTGGAACTATTTTCTATATGAACCTTAGAAAAATGAGAACGAGATGATTGTGGAAGATGAATGAAATAATTATTATTATGATATAAGCTAATAATAACTTACATTTATATAATGCTTTAAGGCTTGTGATGTACTTTTGAAATGATCTTATATTTTATTTCTGCTAATTACAGGTAATAACAATTTTTAACATTCTCTTTTTAAATTTTGAATTTCAAATTCTCTTCCTCCTTTTCCTCCTCCCTCCTTGGAAAGGCAAGCAATTTGAAATAGATTATACATATGCAATTATGCAAAACATTTTTTCCCATATCAGCCATGTTGCCAAAGAATACACACACACACACACACACACACACACACACACACACACACACACACGAAAAAAGAAGTAAAAAAAAGCCTCAATCTGCATTTAGATTTGATCAGTTCTTTCTTTGGAAGGGGATGACTTTTTTTCATCATAAGTTCTTTGCAATTGTCTTGGATCATCATTTGCAAAGAATTTTAGACACAGTATTTCATTTGCCCCTCACAACAATCAGTGAGGCATGGTACTACAGGTATAAAGTTCTTATTTCATAGATGAGGAAACTAAGTCATGAAGAGAGGTTCAATGAATTGGTCATAGAACTTATAAGTGATGGAGGTGGGATTTAAAATCAGATCTTTCCTGATTCCTCTTAATGCTAGTGCTTTCCCTCTAAGATCATTTCCAATGTATTCTGTATATATCTTGTTTGTGCATAGTTTCCATGTTGTATCTTACCCTCTTCACCCTCCTCCTTAGATTGTGATTTTCTTGGCTTTCTTTGGATTCCCAGTGTTTAGCACAGGGCCAGGCATGTAGTCAACACTTTCTAAATGTTTGTCAACTTGCTAGTTGCTTTCTTGACCCTGGGCTTTGTACTTTTTTGCATAAAAATCTTATTGAAATCTGCAATATCCTTCAAAACAACACAGTTATAATACGGCCTCACTCCTCCTGGCCAGAAGTGACCCTTCTCTCCTATGATTTTTCTTAGAATTTTCTTTGTACACCATGCACACTGTCAATATTCTGTTTTATTGTGCATGTAAGCCATATACACACATGTGTGCCTATGACTTCTGTTCCTTACTGGACGGAAAGCTCCTGCAGAGTGGGGATTGTGTTTTTGTCACCTCTGTGGACCTTTTCATGCCCAGCACAGTGCTTAGCCCCATGGAAATGCTCCATAAATGTCTGCTGAATTGATCGTTCAATAAAAAGCTATCCAACTGGTAACCCCTTAACATCCCTGAGCCAACCAACTGCAGGCATTTGAACAATTAAAAGAAGAGACCTTTTTTCAATTAGCAGCATTTTAAATCTTTAGGCTATCTTGGCATCCACCCATGCACAGCTCCTTTCTATGTGCCAAAAAAGAAAATTAACAATGGTCATATGTGGAGAATTTACTCTTTTCTACCCTCCCGCTCCTTTTCAAATCTATACTCCTTGTTTCTTTAATAAGCCAAACTTGACACCCAAAGGCAGATTCCAACCCATTCCATAGCCAAGAAAGAAGTGGAGCCAGACACCAGGCCACTGGGGTACTCTCAGGCACCATGTATGGAAAATTTGCTTTTAATTATCTGAGTTCAAGGAGAGGAGACATGGCATGGATAATCCCAGACCTTGATTCATTTTAAAAACAGGAGATTTTTAGAACTAGAAGAGTTCATCATAGAAGCCATCTAGCCCAATTTCCTCATTTTTCTCTAACTATTTCTATGCTCACAACATCTGATCCCTTCTCTCTACTCACACAGTGGTTACCTTAGGTCAGACCGTCACTCTAACTTAGATTTTGTCAATAGTTTCTTAACTGGTCTCTTGGCCTCAGGGCTCTCCTTGCTCTAGTCCATTTTATATATTGCTATCAAAATCATTTTCTTTAGCCGAACATCTGACCACATGACTCCCCTTCTCAATCAATTCCAGTGGCTTCCTGTTTATTCCAGGATAAAATATAAACTACTCTATTTAGCTTTTTGGCCCCAAATTACCTTTCCAAGTTACCTCACTGGATATTGTTCCCCTTTCCAATCTCTGCTATCCAACCAAACTGACTTATGCTCTGTTCTTCCTTCCTGACCCTCTGTACATTTAGCACTGACCATCACCTGAGATGGAGTGTCCTCTCTTTTCAACACCACCTCCTACAAGCCCTCTCTTCCTTTGATATGGACACCATACATCATCTGCATGAAGCCTTTCCTGAGCCCCCAACTGTTGTTGCCCTTCATCACCAACTGCCTTATATTTAACTACTTTGTATATGTATATGTTTATGTATACAAGTAGATGAATTTATTAACTTTATGCTTATGCTGTGGGGTATTCAGAGAGTGTGGCCACCTTTGGTGTGAGGGTTTACCAAGTCCTTTTCAGGGTTGCTCATCTACCTTTGGTGTCTACCTGTTACCCAACTCTTATTTATTGCTCCAAGAAGCTGTAGCATGTACAGTAGTCAGACCCTGCTAAGACCATTTCAGCAGATGGGTTAAACCAGGTTAAAGATTACTGACGGACCTTAAACCTGTTGGTGAATGAGGGGGGTGTCTACCCTAAGCAACTCAGCCTCATTCTCTCTTCCTGAGTCATCAAAGTCCAGTGGCAGACTCAAGAAGAGAGAATGAAGCTGTGTTGCACAAAGTCATGCAATTCACATGCAAATCAAGACATTATGCTGTGATGACACTGAGCCTCTTCAAAAATGCACAAACAACAGCTTATGCTGTATGTATTTTTATAGTAGGTAACTCCCTCCCCCCCATTAGAGTATAAGCTCAATGAGAGTAAGAATCCCCAATGCCTAGGATAGTTTATCTAGGACATAATAGGTGCTTAGTAAATGCTTCCTGAACACAGAAGCTCAGAGTTGGAAGGACTGTCAGAGGCCATCTAGTCCAACTCATCCACTAAAATGAATCTTCACAATAATATAACTGGTGAAGCATGGTTTCCCAAGGCTACACAAATTGTGGTACAACTTAGTTTATAATATAGGTCTCTTAAAAGTTGTATCCCAGGACTCTTTTCAATACTCTGGAGGTAATTGGCTTTGAAATTCAATACACTCCATTTTCCTTGAAGAGCTGTGTTCTTATTTTTGCCTGGATTAGGCTCATGTTAAAATAAACCTGCATTTGGTAGGCAGACAGTAGCTGTGGTTGTATAGTAGCTTTCAAGAATGTGGGGGGCAGGGTGGCTGAGAAAGCCAACCTGTCATTCACAGTTCAATCTGTGTAAATAACAAAGTGGCAAGTTGAGAACTGACTATATTATTAAAACAGTCAGGCTTCAGCTCAATTGGCCCAATTTAGTGAATGAAATTGCATTCATATTTTATATTCATTTTTCATTGTTTGTTTCTGACCTGTGTCCACCAAACTCACATTGGGACCAGAGGGAAGGGACCAGTAGCCACACAATCATTGTGAATGTCATTGAGCCTTAATAAGGAACACAGACAAGATACATTTGGAATGCAACAAGTTTCTTAGCCAATTTTTCCAGGGGCTTTGGGGCCAATAAAAACCCAGGCACATTTTGCTAAACACATTTTCCTTGACTGATCATAACCTTTCGTATTTCCCAGGAGCGTGAAAAGACAAGTTTTTAATTTATTTGCATGGGTATAGTTTGTAGAGTTGTCCAAATGTCTAAGAATAGAGTCTCAGATACACGGCATTTACTTGGTCCCAGGCAGAAGGGAATTCAAACAATGAGTAATTCTCCTAGAGTTCACAAAGGGGCTCTGTTAAACACATTTCTTTTCCTGACAAACAGAAACATCAATTACTTGGTTTAGACTCGGCCATTGGTTAGGATTACATTTGTCTAAGTTGCTTCCTAAGCCTTCCACCTTTTTCCATTTAGGTGGTGTTTTTCCTTAGCATTTTGGCTACTCTAGAGAAATGAGTGGAGGTGGAAGGCACATTTAAAGGACAAACGAGGTCCCTCTGTGACTTATGTTATCATTCCATAACCTTTTGTGCCTCAGTTTCTCCACCCAATTAATGGAGTGAAGAGAAGATAATACCTCCTGCCTTTCCACTTTTTCCTTCATTGTGATGATCTAAAACAGGTAAAGTAATATTATCTCAGCATTAAAAAAAGGTCATTCAGGGTCAAGGTATTTAATATTATATTTTGGTTTGACCTGTGATTTCCCTAGTGGAAGAAGCTCCCTTCAAAGAGCTTCTATCTAATCTGCAATTTATAGTGGTTGAGAGTTGTCTGGGGGCACTGAGAGTCAAGTCAAGAAGCAATAATTAAACCCTTATTATGTGCCAAGAATAGTGCAAAGTCATGTGGTACAAACACAATAAAGAAGGAAGACAAGTTCTGTTTTCAAGGAGCTTCCATTCTAATGGGGGATGGGCGAGGTGGAAGACAATTCTTAAGAGGAAGACGAAAAGGGGGATGGGAATGGTGATTGCAGAATGAAGTATGACTGGTCTAGGCCCTTCCTCAGAATGATCTTTCCAAGAGGAATTCCCATTGGGAGGAAGAGGGCCCCAGGGACAAAAGGAGAAGAAAAGGATAAGTAATTGGCTCAGGGTGATCCAACCCCCAGATAGGCTCTCTCCACTATATCATATTACATCTAAAGGACAACAGGAAACCTGATCAGATTTCCATATTTATATTTGCTGGTTTGACAAAGAATATTTATTCAAAATTTAGCAAATATCAACAGAAACATGTAAATATGCAAAGAAAAAGTTCTAAAATGATTGCTTATGAAAACAAACTATTATTTACAATTTCCTGATAGACAATGTGGCATAATTGATAGAATATTGGTCAATCACTGAAAGCCTTTGAGCCTCAGGGAGCCTTCTAAGATCTACTCACTAATTAATAGCTGGGTTGCCCTGCTATGTATTGGTATAAATTAGATTGCAAATTCCTCAAGGGCAGGACTGTTTCACTTTTGCATTTGCTTTTCCTACTACTTAGCATAGTTCTTGGCACATAGTAGGTGCTTACAAAAGCTTGCTGCTTGAGTCATTTCCTTCCTCATGAATAACTAGTATTTGTTTTGTTATATAATATGTATGCATTGTCTCCACTGATAAAATGTAAGCCTTCTGAGGACAGGGACAATTTTATTTTTACCTTTGTGTCTCCAACACCTAGCACAAGTACTTGTTACATAGTTGGTGCTTAAAAATCCTTGTTGGCTGATGAGATACTAACAAAATTATAGCAAAAATGCCCTGTTTGCTTTCGTGTCCCCAACTAACTGAACTCATTCTCTTGAACATTTTTACTTCCTGATCTTGTTGCTATTATCAATATTGCCAATATGCATATTGTCATTCAAATTCCTATATATTCTTGGTTAGTGTTGTTGAGATAAAGATCTTAGGTAAACTTTATAGAGAATGCAAATAGTCTCCTAAAGGGGTACAGTGGGATAGAAGATCTACTCTACCACATCTGCATGCTGAAGCAAATCTCAGAATGAGAAATTCTCTGAGCTGGAAGGGATCTCAGTGGCAATCTAGATTCTAGAGCAACACATACCTGCCAATGGTAACCTCACTGTACACTGGATGTTGATTACTCTGGATTACTTCCATTATCCATTGAACTGAGATAGAGGAAATTGTACGACTTTATTGACTGGTAGATTGTAAATCAGTGTTATCCAACTCTAACAAGGCCCTCACTGCAGCAAGGCAACACATTTAATATTTCCTAATTGATTTCCTATTTCACTTCCCACAAAAGATCACCAAAGCTTTTCTTCTCTCCTCAAGCCTTCCACAACAACCTCTTTCCTCATGCCCCTAATTTCTTACTTTACTGAGAAAATTAAGGCCAATTAAGTTCCTGCTTCTCTCCTCCTCTTCATCTCAAAACCCCTTAGCATTATCCTCCACCACCTTCTCTTTACTCCTATCTTTTACAAAGAGGCCACTGCCCTTACCAGTATCAATATCTCTACACATTCATTTGATTAATCCACTCCTGTCTCATACAGCAGATTGAAACCTGAATCATATTCCCTCCACCTCAAAATTTCAATCTTTCCCTACTGCATTTAAAACATACCTTAGTCTTCTCTGTCAAAAAACAGCAACAAAAACCCTTTTCTGGACCGTACCTCCTCATACACATTATGCATCTTTCTTTCTCTGACAAATTCCTAGAAAAAGCTATCTGTATTCTCTGTGGCTACTTTCTCTCTCATCTTTCTCACTCCTCAGTTTGGCTTCTGATCTTATCCATATATAATTGCTCTTTCCAAAGTTGCTGGTGATCTCTCAACTGCCTAATCTGCTGGCTTCCCCCGCCCCACCCAGTCCTTAACTTTCTTGTCTTCTATCCTGAATTTGAAACTGATCCTCTCCTCCAGACAGTCTCTACTCTTTGGGCTTTTATGACACTATTTTCTCCTGGTTCTCCTCCTACTTAAAAAACCATTCCTTCTCAGTCTTCTTTGCTGGACAATCATGCATATATACTGCCCAATAATTGTGGGTGCTCTCCAAGGTTCTGCCTTATGGTTCTTCTGTTCTTTCTGATCTCTCTCTTTTGGTGATCTCATTATCTCCCATGGGTTTCATTGTCATCTTTTTACAGATGACTCCCAGATCTATCTATTCAGTCTCAGTCTCCCCCTTGAGCTTCAGTCACACATCATCAGTTGCTTATTAGGCATTTCAAACTAGCTATCAGAGAGACATCTCAAACTCAACACATCCAAAACAGAATTCATTAATACTCCCCCAAATCCATCCCTATTCCCACACTTGTTTTTTTTCCCTATCAGAGGCACCACCATTTTCCCAATCTCCAAGGTTCATAACCTTATCATTGTTTTTGACTCCTTACTCTGTCTTACCCCATACAGCTAATCAGTTGTCATTTCTACCTTCACAGATCTCTTGCATACAAACCCCTTTTCTTTCTACTCACAGAGCTACCACTTTAGTTTGGGCCCTCCCTACCTCTTACCTAGATTATTGCAATGCCCTCCTAATCGATCACCCTACTCATCTCTCTCTGCCCCAATATATCATACATACTGCTGCCAAAATAATTTTCCTTAAGCATAAATTTAACTATGTCATTCTCTTGCCAAAAAAAAAAAATCCAGTGACTTTTATTTCTCCTAGGGCAAAGGTTCTTAACACTTTTTGTTTGTCTGTTTCATGGACTCCCTTGGGCAGTCTGGTGAAACCTATGGACTTTTCAGAATTAAGTTTTTAAATGAATGAAATATAATACATAAGATTACAAAGGAAGTCAAATTGAAACATATATTGAAATACAATTATCAAAATATATTTCTTTAAAAAGCAAGTTCACAGAGCCCAGTTTAAAGACTCCATCTTTAAGATTAAGCATAAATTTCTTTATTTATAATTTAAGATCTGGTCCCAATTTTTTGTTCTAACCTCATTACATATTACTCCCCCTTCCACACTCTATAAATCAGCCAAACTGTTCTTCTCTCTGTTCCTTACACACTCCATCTCTCCCATATTTTTTCCATTCCACTGTCCTTTCCTTTCCTTCATGCCTGGAATGCCTTCCCTTTTCACCTTCCCTTCATAGAATTCTTCAAGATGCAGCTCAGAGTCTGCCTTCTACTTGAAAACTCTCTTGTTCCTGGTTAATGGCACCCTCCCTTTCAAACCACTTTGTATTTGACTACTTTGCATTTATCTGAATTTATTTTCTTCATATTTAGTCTGTATATATGTCCCAGATGTCTCCCATAATAGACTGTAAGCTACTTGCAAGCTGGAATTGTTTCATTCTTTATTCCTGTATCCCCAAGTCTTGCAATGTCTCTGGTATGTAGAAGTCACTCAATAAGCATTTGTTGATTGATTGTTGGCTGGAGCAATCATCCTTCCTGACCTGAGTATAATATAATTTTCCTGGTTAATGATTTCCATGCAGAAGGTGCCCAAAAGGTTTAAATATTTTGTTTTAACAATAATTTTCCATTCAAGAATCAGTGTGTCTGGTAAAGGACTTGGCACATTATTGCTGATAACCAGACTGGGTTGGATTTAAAAAGGAGAATATCTGGCCTTTGGGTGTCAGACTCTGCCTACAGCCTCCCAGGATAGATGGGATTGGGTGCCTCATGCACTCTCCTAAAGGCAGACACTGCTGGTTGCCTGCTGAGTTTCACAGGGTCTGCCGCACAATCTGTTTATAATTAGAACAGTTGTGGAAAAGCATTTTCAAATTACATATTTCCCAGCATATTAAGAGAGAATGCAAGCTTTCCCAAAAGGAAATGAAATGCAATTTGCTGAATGAATTTGCTACCATTAACTCTGAGGGAAGACATTTAACTTGAATGCTTCCACGTGGATAATGGCAATGGAACTGAATAGCCTTAAGCTGGAGATTATTCGCTGGATTTGTCTCATTTTCCAGAAAGCTTAAGACCTTTCCACCCTAGTGACCAAGCACATATCCTGGTGGTGCTTGGGCCATATTCAGGACCATACATACATTTAGGACCAATTCCTCCGTATCTTATCAGAGCCAAGCTCAGAGACATAACTAGGAAATATTCAAACTGGGAGCAGCACAAACCATACCCTGGCAAGTGACACATAATATGCCCTAAATCAACTTTTTAAACCATTGAAAGGGAGTGGGACAGAGTGTATAGATGCCAGGGGGAGGAAAAGCTTCCTATTTTAACTAATTCTATTTGCTAACAAAGCTCTATTATTTCTCTGATGCTAAATGACCGAAGTGTTTTCAGCACCTTCTAAATTTCGTATCCTGAAGCAAAGCCCTGGTAACCCGTCTCTCCATATGGCTCTAAGCCAGTGGTTCTCAACCTTCCTAATGCGGTGCACCCTTTAATACAGTTCCTCATGTTGTGGTGACCCCCAACCATAAAATTATTTTTGTTGCTACTTCATAACTAATTTTGTTACTGTTATGAATCCTAACATAATATCTAATATGCAGGATGTATTTTCATTGTTACAAATTGAACATAACCCACGGGTTGAGAACTACTGCAGTCTAAGCAAAATCTAGCAGCTTTGCTCAATGAAAAGCCAATTACTAGAAAGTCAATTAGTTAAGTAACATCGACCCTGGGTTCCTTCACTTTCTTACCTCATGTTATCTGGAATCAGAAAAAAAACCATTTCAGGGATTCCTGAATTTCTCCTCTAGAATTAAACCTAAGTTTCTCCATTTCACTTTCAAGGCCTTTCTCAACATGGCACCATCTTTCCTTTCCAATTTTTATCAAGTCAACAAGCCTACTGTGTGAAAGGCTCTGTGCTAAATAAACACTGGGGAGATGAAGGAAGGCAAGAACAGTGTCTGCTCTCAATGAGAGAGATAACTATGCACCAACAAAACGTATACAGGATAAATTGGAGATAATCTCAGAGGGAAAGCACTAGCATTAAGGGAGAATCTTCACCTGTTCACACTCTGGGTTTGTGTTTTCACTGTTTGGAGGCAACCAGGTAGTACAAAGGATAGAGGACTGGGAGGAGTTGAGTTCAAATTTACTTACTAGCTGCACAACCTTGGGCAAGTCACTTAGCCTCTGTTTGCCTCAGTTTCCTCAACTATGAAATGGGGATAATAAGAGCATCTCCCTTGTAGTGTTGTTGAGAAGACCAAGTAGGATGATAATTCTAAAGAGCTTAGTACAGCATGCAATGGTTTTTTTTTCTGATTCCAGATAAGATGAGGTAAGTAAGTCAAGGAACTCAGGGTCGATGTTATTTACAGACTTTCTAGTAATTGGCTTTTCATTGAGCATGGCTGCTCAATTTTGCTTAGAGCCATATGGAGAAATGGGAGAGCAGGTCTTTGCTTCAGGGTATGTATACATAGTACATATATTAGGAACTATGTAAATGTGTATTCCTTTCCCTTCCCCCTACTGGGTATGACTACAGTTCCTTCATGTGGAGCTTGACAAGTTCCCAAGGACTCCAAGAATCAGCATGATCTGACACATCAAATCAATCAAAGTGTATCAAATACATTTCAATTCAATTCAGTTCTGCTCAGTTCACTTCAGCAAGCACTGACTAAGCTGGTATTCTGAGGGAGGTGCTATGCTAGGTGTTCCAGATATAAAGACAGAAAGGAAATTTCCCCTGATTTCAGCTCTGCCTCAGTGGCTCTAAATTATTTTTCAACTTCTGGTAGCTCCAGGAAAGTGAAATTAATCTAGAAAGAGAACCTGGGCTATTTAATCACCTAAAAAACTCCAGGGGAGGCACTAACTGGTGCCTCATGAGTGGCCACATTGTCCATTCCCACCTTCCCTTCCTTCCTCCTAGCTCTGTTCAGGAATAGGAATGACAAGATTCTGACAGAGGGATCACTGAACCAAAGAAATCAGCTCTGTGAAAAGTGAACTTCATAGATTTATAGAATACTGGAGCTCCACTCTCCTCCATGTATTCTACAATCCAGCAACACTGATCATCTTGTTCTTCTTTGAACAGGACCCTCCATGTTGTCTGACTTTGAACTTTCTCACTAGCTGTGCCCTTATGCCTGGAATGCTCTCCCTCCTCATCTCTTTCTCCTGGCTTCCAATTAAGATTTTGCTCAAATTTTAATCTGTGTAAAGGAGACCTCTTCTGGTCTTACCCAAATCTTCAGTGGTAGATCCTTCCATCTGAGACTAGCTCTAATTCGATGTATGTGGATCTAGATCAGTGGTTCTCAACCTGTGGGTTAGGTTCAATTTGTAACAATAAAAATACATCCTGCATATCAGATAGATTCATAACAGTAGCGAAATTACAGTTATGAAGTATCAATGAAAATAATTTTATGGTTGGGGGTCACCACAACATGAGCAACTGTTTTAAAGGGTCGTGGCATTAGGAAGGTTGAGAACCACTGGCATAGATAGATAAATATACATATAACCAAGACATGCATACATACATGTGAATATATACATATTTATGATGCATATGTACACACAAAATAGAGGTAATCTCACACTGCATATACATGCACTCACATATGCAAATATATTTATATGTAGATATATGCACACATTAAAGTATTACATGTAAAATATAGGTATGTGTATGTATACATAGGAATTTGTCTTTCATATGGATATTTTATATGTATAAACATACATCAAGTTATATTTATATGTATAAACATACAATGTATATGTATAAATACACATGATCTCAGCTGCACACATACACATGTATATGCGTACAGATACATATACATTCAAATATGTACATATTATGCATATATACTCTCTATATGAAAGATATCGATGCATCTTTCATATGAGATTATATATACATATATGAACACATGTCAAGTTAGATGTAATCTTGCTGTGTATATACAAATATGTATATATGTACAGATACACATGCATTCAACTATGTATATGTAAATATGTATAGGAAAGATATAGATCCATATCTTCCATATAAGATATTATATATCTATATATAAAAATATACACATCAAGTTAGCTATAACCTCATCTTATATACACATGCACATGTGCATATATGTACAGATGTACATACATTCTGCTACATGTGCACAAGATATGTATTATATAGGAAAGATACAAATATACATATTAATGTTTCCCTGTAAACATATACTTATAGACATGTTTATGTATTATATATCATATAGAGCAGTGGTTCTCAAGCTTCATACTCATATACGGGTGTATCTGCATGTGGGCGGACCCGCCTGGAGATGAATAGAGGAGTGGTGTCTCGGTTCCTAAGACCATCAGAAATATGTGTTTTCTGATGGTCTTAGGTGACCTCTGTGATCCCTGTGAAAGGGTCATTCAGCCCCCAAAGGGGTCATGACCCACAGATTGAGAACAGCTGACAAAGATACATGGTAGACAAATAGACATTTGGAATGTGGTTATTTGAATGTTGTCTCCCCCATTAGAATATGAGCTCCTTGAGGTCAGGGAACCTGTGTTTACTTTTCTTTGTACCCTCGGCCCCCAGCACATCTTCTGGCACAGAGTTAAATGCTTAATAAATGCTTGCTGATTTGACTTGAGCTAAGGGATCCTAAGCAATCAATCATTTAGCAGCTACCATATCTACACAGTGGATAGAGAAATGGGTGGCATCAAGAAGACCATCACTGAATTCTCCCTCAGACACTAGGGGGAAGAGGACCCTGGGTTAGGACCCTTGTGCCCCAGTGCTTCAGTTCCCTCATTCCAAAATGGGAATGGGAATATCTATAGTACCTATCTCTCAGGATTTGGGAATTATGCAGGAAAAGCATATGCTTCAGTAATCATTATTATTAACTAGCCAAAGTCATTTTACAGGAGAGAAAAACAGAAATCTAACAAGGTTTGCCTAAGGTCACATAGCTAGTGATGGGAACAGCCAGGACATCAAACCTGTCTCCTAGTTATCACACTACCCGACTACACTACTTAACTAATCATGGTCCTAGGATGAGTCAATTTGGATTCTTCCCCATTGATTGTTTGGAATAAATGGGTAAAATACTTGATTCTTCTAAGTGAATGAAAGTGTTGGGATATCAGCCTTACCAACTGCCTTTCATATTATCAGGTAATAATAATAATAATAATAGCTAATGACTAATAACATGGTACCTGGCATTGTGCTAGGTACTTTACAATGATCTAATTCAATCTGCTCATTTTTCAGATGAGGAAACTGAGACAAGCAGAAGTTAAGTTACTTCTCTAGGGTCATACAGCCAGTAAGTATATAAGACTGGATTTGAACTTGAATTTTCCTGACTCCAGCCCCAGCACTCCACTCACTGTACTATTTAGCAGTCATATATATATATATACACGCCATGCAGGCACTGTTTTCAGTGCTTTTCCAAATATCTCACTGATCCTCCTAACAGCTCAGGAAGGTAGATGCTCTTGTTATCTCTCCCCCTGCTGTTTGACAGCTGAGAAAACTGAGGGAGATGTAGTTGCCTTTTTCTATCTCCTCAGCTGCCAAATGCATTTCTCTAAAGTGTAGCTTTGACCATGTCACCCCCATATTCAGTAAACTAAAGAATCCCCTCATTATCACAAGGATCGGCTGGGAAATCTTCTGTTTACTCCCTCCATAGAGGCAGCTGTTGGCATAAAGTTCTGGACCTGGAAGACCTGAGCTCACATACAGACTTAGACATTAGTTTTATGACCCTGGGCAAGTCACTTTAACCACTGTTTGCCTCAGTTTCTTCAACTCTAAAGTGGGGAGGATAATGTGCTATTATTCTATTGCAGGGTTGTCATGAGGATCAAATGAAATACTTGTAAAAAAGCACTGACAACAGGCACATAGTAGGAGCTGTATGAATGCTTGCTCCCTTTTCCTTCCGATCCATACACTTGACAATCTAGTTATACTCACCTACTTCCAGTTGCTCATACATGACACTCTCTCCCTCCTCTGTGCTTTTGCAGTGGCTATACCCCTATACCTGAAATTTCCTGCCTCCTCATCTTTGCCTTGTATTGTCCCAGGCTTCCTTTAAGATTCAGCTCACTTTTCCTGGTCCTTCCAGCTGCTAGTGCCTCTCTTTTCAGATTATTGTTCATTTATTTTCTAGATACGTGGATAGACAGACAGACAGACATATACATTTGATAGACACATAGACAGACAGACAGACAGACAGACAGACAGACAGATAGATAGATAGATAGATAGATAGATAGATGGATGGATGGATGGATGGATGGATGGATGGATAGACAGATAGATAGACAAGTAGATCGACAGGTAGGTAGGTAGATACATACATATGCATACATACATATGTAGATACACAGATATATAACTGTCTATAGATAGATAGACAGATAGAGCTATAGCTATGTGTAGAAAGCATGAAAATAGCTACATACAAGATTCATCTAATTCTATATAGATCTAGACCAATATAGATGTAGCTATATGTCTCTATATAGATATTAATATCTAGAAAGATCCATATGTATGAGTATAGTATTTATATACATATGTATGTGTGTTTATGTGTATTTATACACACACCTATATATATGTGCATATATAGAGACGGATAGATTTTGTATATAGAAATTAACATGTTCTCTCCTCCATTAGAATGTGAGCTGATCAGGGACTGTTTCTGCCTGTTCTTTTTATCCCTGGGAATTAGCACAGTATAAATGCTTAATCAATGTTTGTTGACTGACTAAAAGCATTAGGATGTAAGCTCATCCTCTATATGCTCACTAATGCATCTTTGCTAGAAATCCAATAACAGATGGAGAAGAAGCATGATATACCCTTCATCAGATGAATTTGGTCTCCTTCACTAGGTCTCTACATTTTGAAGGCTTTTTATTCCTCATACCTTGGAGATCACAAGCATGTGAAACGGTGACATCAATTAAAAACATTGTTCTTAAGATTTTGTGGATGCATTCTATATCCAGGTTAGTTACTGTAGTCAATAATTCTGGCTGTGATAATGATCCAGTTTCAGTTGGTTGATTTCTCTAGGACAGACATGTGGAATGCGCAGCCTGTGGGCAACATTTGTGCTGCCAGAACCAGATTAAAAAGTAATTGAAAAATATTTAACAAATAAATATATAATAAAACATGGATAATATCAGATTTTAAAATGAAGTCAATATGTAGCCACAAGGAGTCGTATAATGGATTAGCAAGTCCTGTTTCTATTGGAGCTTAAGACCATTGATCTAGGATATTTTGAAGCCTGTATTTGTAGCAAAGGAATTTGTCACTGGTCAATCCATGAAGATAGTAAACTTCTGATGCATAACTCAATGACTCAAGAGTGGGGAACTTGTGGCCTTGAGGCTACATGTGACCTTTTGGGTAATTGGCTGTGACCTTTTGACTGAGTCCAAGTTTCACAGAACAAATATTTTTATTGAGGGAATTTGTTCTGTCAAGTTTGGATTCAGTCAAAGGATCGCACTTGAGAACCTAGAGGGCCACATGTGGCCTCAAGGTCACAGGTTCCCCACTCTTGCTCAAGGTCATGACTTATTATATATTAAATAGTGCTTGATAATTTCTTACACTCTATGGTAATGTCTCCAATGGTTTCTATCCTTTCCTTGTACAACTTACATTGACCACTGAGACCAGCCTTCTTAAAGATGACTGTGTAATTTCATATGTCAGTAACTAGATGCTGATTTACTATTACAAATCCCTCCATTTCCCCCAGTTTCCAGATTTGAACTCTGGTTTTCCTGACTCCACGCCCAGCCCTTTATCCACTGTGTCATTTAGTTGCCCCTTGGACTCTTCTACGGGTAGACAAAATGGCTGCTTTTTGTAATTGAATAAGAATATTGAGATTTAAGCTTGTCTTCCATCGATTCACTGAAAGTAAGTTTTGGGCAATTCTAATAACAGAATGACAAGAAAGACATGTACTTACTTCATTCTCTCCCCATATAGTTTTAATTACTTCAATCAACCAAACAATAAACATTTAAGTCCTTGTTAGATGCCAAGCACTGTGCTAAATAATTCCACCAATTACTTTAGACTTTTTTGATGCTTCTTTGTTAACACAATATAGCCTGAGTTCATGTAGCTATCTCCCTTGAAGGGCCTTTTAATTCTATTCTGGGACCTTAGCTCATAGATCATTTCTTATAATCCATTTGACAAATCTGAGGGTATTTACCTATCATTAACCTTAACTATAAGTTAATGAAGGGATAATGATGACTTATTCCAAAAGTATTTCTGCAGATTAAAAAAAATTTTTTTTCAATGTATTCTAATACTGTCTATAAATCCTCCTCCTCCTTTGTGGTGACAGCATTAATCTTCATTTAGCTTCCTTACTGTAATGAGCCCTATGTTTTGTTAATGTTACAAAAGCTTTTGTTAGGATGCTTTCTAAATTTGTTTTAGTTTGTTTTATAGTTCTTTAAGCGTCCATTAAATCTAGTATTGCGTAGGTGTTAATTGCTTTAAACATGTTCTTCCTATTCAGCTTTGATTTCAAAATGCAAGTAAGTACCAATGTACTCAGCCACATCCTTCTTTCAGTGTGTCGTGCCTGGAGGAGACCAAGGCATGAGTAGATATTGCCATCAGCCATGGTTCAATGCGACTTCCTGATTCAAGTTTGAAGCTTTTAGTCTCTATATTTCTTTGACATGTTTAGAATTTCACATTTATCAAATCCAAATGACATATAAATATTACTGAAGAAAGACTCCATGAAATGATGAAAATAATAACAATCACAGATTCTCATAGTTTTTAGGTAGAAGGGATGCTACCAATCATCTAATCAACTTAATGGAATCCTCACTATAACGTAATCAACAAGTGGTTATCCAATTTCTGCTTGAAGACTTCCCATGAAGGGCAACCTACCACATTTGGAAGCATTACAAGTTTTGGATATTTCCAGTTGTTAGGAAGTTTTTCCTGAAATCAAGTCTAAATTTCCCTCTTTGCTGATTATCCCCATTGCTACTTGTCCTGCCTTCTTGGGTCAAACAAAGTAAGTTCAGTCTCTCTTTCACATGACAATTCTTTTATTATCTTAAGATTGATTGTATCTGCCCTCTGCCCTCAACCCTTCTCCCCCCCCCCAGCCCACCAAGGTAAACATTCCTTGTTCCTTTAATTGATCCTGATGTGACTTTTCTCACTAACCTGGCTGACTTCCTCTGGTTACTCTTTAGCTTATCAAAACTAAACTGTGGTTCCCCAAACTAAATACAATACTCTAGATCAGATCAGTTTAGGACAGAGTCCAGTAGCATGACCATGTTACTATACCTGGAGACTGTGTCTCTCTTAATGCAGCCCAAAATCACATGAGCCATGTGGCTGCCACGTCATACTATCAAGCCACATTGAGTTGACATTCCACTAAAACCCCTAGATCTTTTTCAGATAAACTGAATCACCCCCTACCCCCATGTAACTGTGCTTCCTATCTTGTACCAGAGCAGGTGATTTTAAAAAAAATCCAAGTGTAAGACTTTATATTTATTCCAATTGTACTTTATCTTATTCAATTTAGCTACATGTTCTGATCTAACTCATTAAGATCCTTTGGAATCCTTACTATTTTCCAATGTATTAGCTATCTCTTCCAGCTTTATGTCATCTGTGAATTTGATGACCGTACCTTTTATCCAAGATACATTGATAAAAATGTTAAATAGCACAGGGTCAAGTACAGACCCCTGAGTCCTTGACTAGGTCCTTCTTTCCATGTTGACTTTCAACAATGAACACTATTTCAACTCTCTAACTGTAATGGTAATAGAATTTTAAGATCTTCTATGCCCCTTGAACTTGCTCACATAGCAGGAAGGGGTGGGGCAGGAAGGAGTCGGAGTGAGTAGGAACCAGGCTGGAGCCAGTGTGGTGACTGGAAGAGGTGGTGATGCCAGTGGACAGAGCACAATGTCAGAACTTCTGCTAAGGACTCCTGTTGAGGACTTCCAGGGATGGGAATTTGCTGGGGGAAGGGGCAGGGCTGAAGCTGCTGGGAGTGAGCTACATGGAGACTGAGAAGTTACTCTGAAGAGAAGAAGATTTTTGCCTGACATAGTCTATTTTGTTTTGAAAGATTGAGAATGTGGATTTTACTGTATTAATGTTGTGTGCCGACTCTGTGGTTACTGTGATGGCTTTGACTTTCTGGTTTGGTGACTCAGTTTTCTGGTATTTGAATAAATGTTCTAGCTATATCCCCCATGTAGAAAGCCTGTTACATTTTGTGATTAATACCCATATCAGCATACTTGTAGTCACCATAGGCATTGTGAATACTGCATTGTTGTTACACCAGCCCATCCTGAATCCATTATATTGTATTCAGATAGAAATTGAGTTCAGAACTGGCACAAGTCACTGTCTTGCTATTATTATTATTATTAAATATTTAGAGGTTTTTAGACTCTCATTGTTATTCAGTTGTTTCAATCATGTCCAACTCCTCATTACCCCATTTGGGATTTTCTTGGCAGAGATACCAGCTCATTTGCCAAATGAGGAAACTCAGGCTAAACAGAGTTAAGTGATTTGCCCATAGTCACAGAACTAATAAGTATCTGAGATTAGATTTTAACTCAGGGCTTCCTAACTCCATATCTGACCCTCTATGTACCGTGCCACCTAGCTGCCCCTTGGACCTTTCTATGGGAGGATAAAATGGTTACTTTTTTGTAATTGAATAAGAATATTGAGATTTAAGCTCATCTTTCATAGATTCACTGAAAGTAAATTTTGCACAATTCTAATAAGGGTATTATATGGAGGACAAGTACTTACCTCATCCTGTTCCTGTATAATTTTAATTACTTCAATCAATCAACCAACTGTAAAGCCAAGCATAAGCAGCTTTCCAGAAGAAGGCTACTGTCAACAGCTTTCAAAGTTCTGATTACATAGTGTAGTGAATTCTCTATTTATTCAATAACAAATCAGAGCAAAACATTCACAGATAATCAAGGTACAGCATTTGGAATGTTACAACTTATCACAGAAAATCAAAATACAGCATTCACCATGTCACAACTCAACAACTTATCACTAAAATGGCCACATAATTTTCACCAAAGCAGTCACATAGTTTTCAACAAAGTACAATCATTTAGTTAATCAATCACTTAGTAACTCAATCATTCAATGATAAAGTACAAATTGTCAAAGTTCTCCACCCGTGGGGCACACTAAGTTACAAATCAGTCACTATTCAGTCATCAGTCACTATTCAATCGTCAGTCACTACTCAGTCATCAGGAACTACTCAGTACCCTCTTAAGGGGTAGTGGGAAATACACAAGCCATCCACCCCTAGGTCACCAGTAAATTACAATTTCAGTCTCTACTCAGTACCCACATCATCTTGCCTCAGGGTAGGCTTTCAGCTTCCATGGCTCCTCTTCCATGGTCCCAGCTCCTGCTCGAATCTAACCAATTGTTATCTGAGTTCAAAGGCAGACAGCTCCCAGTTCCTTGTCCAGCTCTCTATGCAGTTCCTGCTCCATACTGAAGCTCACAGTGTCCAGTCTACCTTAAATCCTTCACAGTCTACTCCTGGGAAGTCAAGTTAACAAAGCCACAAATGGATAAATTACCGACTCCACAATCATGCTTCCTCTGGCAGCTCTGACTGGCCCTTGGAAGTCTTCAGCAGCTCTGTCCTCAAAATCAAAATCACTTTCTCCTGTTCTCAAAATCAAAATCACTTTCTCCACAGAAGTTCCAGTCCCACATCAGCAGCCCAGCCTTCAGATGCTCATCCCAAGAGGTTCTAACTTTCCCAGCTGGGGTTTTTCCTTATATACAGTGTTGCTCCTTCTTGTTCAGCCTCTTCCTGTTACATCAGGAACAGGGGTTCATATCTTCTGTACTAAGGTGCTAAGTACCTGTCAGTTTTCCAATATGAAGGGATCTTCAAATTTCATTACTATTACAACAACAAACATTTAAGTCCTTGTTACATGCCAAGCACTTTGCACCAGGGATGCAAAGAAAAAGTCAAAACAGACCCCAATCTGAAGGAGCTTATGTTCTAGTGGGGAGACAGCACTTACATTGATAGGGATGTATGGAAACTGATGATGACCATGACAGCACTAGGGGGTGGGAAAGACTTCCTGCCAAAAGTCTCCATTTATGAAACCTTATAATTCTGCAGTTTGGAGAATATAAGTATTCTGCCTAATGATCTCAGTCATCTTTTGGAGGTTTTAACTTTTCCATTTTCAGATCCTTTGCCCTTGGTCCACCTCCTCCTGATTAATGGCTGCCTCACTTGGCTCATCTCTCAAGCAAGCCCTAGCCATGCTTCAGTCCCTGGCCATCTTTTCCTCCACCTGGAGTTTTCCCCTACCACCCTTCTTTCAGTTTTGTAACCATGGTCAAATCAGCTCTGTCACGGTTTCTAGAAGAGGTGTGTCAAATCAGTTTTTCTGTGGCTTCACTCATGTAACAATAATCAGCTTATCAGATACTTGGCACTTATTAACTTTAGGGCTAAGTATGGAAGGTGTGATCCCTGTCCCCTGTTGAGAAGGCGTGAACTCCCCTGATGATGTGGCAGAAGGGGATTAGCTGAAACAGGAGGCCAGTGCTGTATATAAAGAAGAATTCTAGAGACAGAGAGAGAGAATTGGAATGTTGCTCCTTGTGAAGGAAGATTCATGGAGACTGAAGCCAACTGAGAGAGAGAGAGAGAAAGAGAGAGAGAGAGAGAGAGAGAGAGAGAGAGAGAGAGAGAGAGAGAGAGAGAGAGAGAGAAAGGAGAGAGTTTCTCTCCCAGAATCTGGAAGCTGACTGAGAACTGAATGGAGTCTTCCTGAGACCAGAATCTGGTGAAGGCCATCCAGAAGGCAAATATTTCTTCTGGGTCCTAGAGCCAGCTTAACTGCTGGAAGACTGAAGAAGATGACCAGGATAAGACTGTTTATTCATGGCCTGGCTGATCCTTGAGTTTCAGACAAGAGAAGTGGTGAAGGGTTTGAGATGTGCTGGACCCTGTAAACTTAAATGTGTGCCAGGGATTGCCCTGAGGATTGGACAAGGACCTGGGAGCTGTCTACCTCTGAGGACTGGATGAGAACCTGGCAGCTGTCTGCTTCTGTATCCAGGTGGCTGTTTAGTGGATTCAGGAGGAGCAACATTCCAATTCTCTCTCTCTGTCTCTAGAATTCTTCTTTATATACAGCACTGGCCTCCTGTTTCAGCTAATCCCCTTCTGCCACATCATCAGGGGAGTTCATGCCTTCTCAACAGGGGACAGGGATCACACCTTCCATACTTAGCCCTAAAGTTACTAAGTGCTACTTAGCCCTAAGTTACTAGTGCTAAATATCTGATAAACTGATTGTTATTACAACTCACCATGCCAGTCACTTTCCAAACCAAAATCTCCCTCCCTGGCCATCATTTTCTTATGTCTACTATTAAGCACCGTGAGGGGAAGGATAGTCTTTGCTCTGATATTTGCAAACTCAGCACTTACCACAATGCTTATGGTCGAACTCGGTTAGATGATTACTCACAAGTAGGGAGTAAGTATCTAATAAATGTTTTTTAATTCATTTATTCTTAAATTTTTATAGAGCAAATGTTCTGCCTGGGGATTTGGGAGCAAGAAGTGTACATCACAATGCTCTGATTCTAATGCATTTTATCGATTGAATAATGATGGGAATAGTGACCACACTTGGCATTTCATCAATAGAGGGAACTCCCTAGATGAGGAAACCCTCCATACCAATGCAGGTTGACCACTTGCAGTCTTACAGCTATTTAGAGCACTGTGTTGTGTGGTTGTGGTTTGTCCTTTCTTGAAGAGGACCATGGCATGAGGAAGATGACTCCATGATTTGCAATTGAATTGGATTTGAGTGAGGGAGGGCTGGGCAGTCTCCAGCTTCACCTTTTCTTCCATATCCATCTGGGTCCAGGGGCCAAATATAGATCAGGACAACTGGAGATGGCAAATCAAGTGACCCAGTATCACTCAGTGTCTGTATGTCAGAGGAGAAACTTGAACAAAAATCTTCCTGGTTTCAAGGTCAGCTCTTCAGACATTATGACCCATTTCCTCCCAGCATTTATTATACAATCCTATTTTCATAGGAGATGTTCAATGAATTCTTCTTGATTGAAGGATAGAAAATAGAGCTGGAAAAGAACTTTATGCTTCCTTTAGTCCAATTCCCTTATTTTACAGACGAGGAAACAAAGTAAGGCCAACAGAGGTGAATGACTCCAAGGCAACATATAGTAAGCATAGTTCAAGGATATTATGGGGATTGAATTTGTAGCATAGGGATGTGTTGTCTGTTAACTTATCTAGACATTATACAAAGGACAGGGAACTTCTCATACCAAATTTTAGCCATTTAATTGTGTCTTCCTAAGTAGCTAGCCCATGAAACCTGAAGTCGTGTTTTCTGGTTTCCATCATTTTGTTGCATAATCTACGCTGATCAATAATCCTGCCTCTTTAAGTCTAATCTATTTGTAATTTCTTGTGGAATGACCTCATTCTCAATTGCCATCATAAACCCCTCTGTTTCTATAAAGAAATCTTCATGACTCAGACATTTGTTCTATCGTTGCTTCTTTATTGGCAGAGTTAGTTGAGGTCATCTGGCTATCACCCATGCAGCGCCTTATTGTTGTTGTACTTAGTATTAGTATTATTATTACCATGCAACTCAGGATTGAAAGTACTAAATAGCTCTGGGCCAGGTATTGACCTCTACAGATCCCCATTTTATATATCCTTTCTAACACTGATGATGAATCACCAAGAACTATTCTTTGTGTTTGACCCTCTAAAGTCCTCAGGACTTTGGCAAATTAAATTTCTTCAAAGTTATTAAAGAAATCTAATCTAACATGATGGAAATTCTGCCTCATATCCCCGATGGCATACTCTGAAACTTAGCACAAAAACAACAAAACAAAGGAACCTGACTTAATGAGGATGGCCAGTGAGAATAGAACCCAGAAACTTAGACCAAACTAGGCAACACTTATTTAAATCTATCTTGCTCATTAGGCAACCTAAAGATGTCTGTTTGCCATGTATTCTAACCCAATAATCTAAGTTTTTGCTACCTCATGGCTGAGGCTCACATCTTTGTGCCAGGATATAGTTTTCATGTAATATCTATATTACGTCTATTATATAATATCTAACCTTCAAATAATAAAATTGACTAATATTTACTAATTTTTACATATTTACTATTTACATATTGCTTTCATATTTGCCAAACATTTTAAATATGTAATTTCATTGGATCCTTATAACAATCCTGACATAAATGCTTCCCATTTTATAAAGAAATTGCCTGGTGGGGGCGGCTAGGTGGCACAATGAATAGAGCACTGACCCTGGAGTTGGGAGGATGTGAGTTCAAATCTGGCCTCAGACACTTGACGCAAAAACTAGCCGTGTGACTTTGGGCAAGTCACTTGACCCCAATTGCCCCTCCAAAAAGCAAAAACAAAACAAAACAAAAAAAACAACCCAAAAAGAAATTGCCTGGTATCACACAGCCAGTAGATGCCTAAAACAGAATTAAAATCCAGGTCCTTCTAATTCCAAGTTGTGTGCTGCCTCCAGTATACCATACCACTTGTTTCTTGGTAGAGATCAAGTCACCAAGTCCTTGCACAGGATCTCAAATATGAAGTGGTTTCTCACCAAACCCTCTCCACAGAAGACATTTTGGCCAAAGGATATGCCCAACCTGCTCCTATCACTGCTAGCTTTTCGTGAATGGCTTAATTTCTTCAAGGTGCAGAGCCAGGCCTCATAAATTTATTTAAAGTTCAATGTGAGCTGAAAAAGAAATCAGACTTCACCGATTTCTGCAGTTGTCTGGTAACAAGAGCCGCACGGGACACATTTCAAACATCAGCCATCCTCTGTGGCCTGTTCTGATCACAGTGTTTTTCCCTTGGTAAAGTCACAGTGAAGACAGCTTTTAATTATTGTCCAATGTGGCATTCTGATGGCTCCCTAGGGTATGCAGAGCCTGCCTGTAGCAGGCCATTATTCAATGACTTAGGGACCTACCTTCTGTCAGTTTTTTGCTTCTATTAGGAAAGAAACTGCCAAAAAGGCTTCACAAGAGACCAGAAAAGTTACATAATCTCCTTTCTTTTTTCTTTTAAATCAATCAATCCAAAATTATTTCCTTTCATTTCACGTCAAGCACTTATTAAAAGAGCACACCTTGTGTACTCAGGATAGTCATTGTGTTTTGATCAGTTAACTTACATAATAGAATGTAAGCTCCTTGAGGGCAGAAACTTAAAAAAAATGTTATCATTGTATACCCTGTGCTTTATATGCATTTGGAGAGGATGGGGGAGGATATCAGTTCCAGACAATTGCACCCTGGGAGGAAACTACTGGTAGCTCTTCCCATCAGTGGAAATCAGGAACTCATCTGTACTGTTCACTCTTCTCATCTCCTCTGGGCTTCCCTGGATTCCTTCAGGTCCCACCTAAAATCCCACCTTCTATGGGAAACCTTTCCTAATATTTCCCAATTCGAGTACTTCTCTCTGTTTATTATTCCCTATATATCCTGTATATAGCTTGTATGTTTGTACCTGAATGTTGTTTCCCCCAATAGATTGTGAGCCCTTTAAGGGCAGGAATTGTCATTTTTCTTTTTTTTGTAAACACTTAGCACAGTGTTTGGCACATAGCGGACCCTTAATGTTTATTTGTTGACTAGCATTATCTTAGAGTAGATGGTGCTTGAGGTGCTGATAGTTCAGAGGACTTTCCCAGGATCACAGAGCTATATCAGAGGCAGAATTTCAACACCCATTTTCTTGACTTCAAGGTTGGCTCTCTATCCATTATATGTCAAGTTGCCTTTCTCTGGGAGCAAAGTAGGCACTGAATCAGTGCTTCTTGGCTTGCTTTGGATTGATTTAGATTCACTAAACAAGGGTCCCAATTATCAATACTCAAGAGTTTTAGAGAGAATGAATGTGAGGGTGGACATGAGGTAGTTACTAATGAATGCTGTCAAACACTACAGTATTAAGGGAGTACAAAGAGTGGAGAACAGAATAACCACCAAATAGAGTTGAGAATGTGGCAATACACCAAAGCTGTAACTTTCATTCTTTGGATCTTATAACATTCCTGGTGAATCAGGGACAAGGATTATTTTCCCCATTTTGCTGATAAGAAAACTATTTTGGAGAGGGTAAGTTATTTCCTCTCAGTGCATCTTCCATCTTAAGGAATCTCCTCAATGAAATCTTCTCTGGTCACTCCAGTCCAAATTGATCTCTGCCCTTTTTGGAGTCTAAGAAGGATTAGATTGGTTCTATTTCACTACAGAGGGGAGAGGAGCAATGGTTGGAAGCTGTCAAGAAGAAAATTTCATCAGGAAACACTTCCCAACTAGAAATGTTCCAAGGAAGAATGGGATGCAGAGTTGTGGGGTGGTGGGGTCTCTTCTTGTTGGGGCCTTCAGGTAAAGGCTAGATAGCATGTTGTAGTGAGATTTCTTTGGTAGGTCTGGGTTGGACTTGGTGACTATTGAGGTTCCTTCCACCTCTAATCTGCAATTGCCCATTGGAGAATTTTGACTTTTTTGTTTAGTCTCATTTCTCCAGCTCAATGGTGTGTTCCTTAAGGAAAGGAACTGAGTGCTTCCTGCATCCACCTTCCTTGGCCTTCTCCACCCTAGCAGAATCCTGGGCACATAAAGGTGGTCCAGAAATCTTTATTGAGCACCAGCTAAGAGAGATGGAGCTGGAAGGGACCTTTATTTTTATCATCTTGGTTCAATTCCTTTCATTTTATAGATGAGAAACCAAGGCCCAGATGGGTGACTCCACTATGTAATAAGTAGTAGAGCTGGAATTTGAACTAAAATCCCACGACTCCAAATCCAACATTCTTTCCATTGCACCATACTGCATCTAAAGAATGAATTTAGGAGTAGAACACAGATATGCATATTCCCTTACTAAATGGCTTACGTTGTTATTCTCAATGTTCAGCTTCCATGTTTTCCAGTCAAAATACCTCCACAGAAAAGTGATTAAAAGAAAATAAAAGCATTTAGTGATGACTTTAGTTAGCTTAGGACAAAAGGGAATAACCCTACACTTAATATCACTAAAGATTTCTTTGGACTTGAAATTTCTGGTTGTCCATTTGCACTAATTTGGCCATATTTAGCCATTTAAAGTCCTTCACAGTCTGGCAGCAGTCTCTTTTTTCAAATTAATTTCACCCTACCCCTCTTCCGCCAAATTGGTGTACTTGCTGTTCTCCCCATTTACCATTCCATCTCCTACCTTTGTGCAATTTACTCCTTATACCTGTAATACACTCTCTCCTCACCTCTTCTTGGAATGTCTAGCTCCCTTCAAAGTTAAGTCAGTGTCATTTCCCAAACAAGGCCTTGGAGAGTCTTCCAGTTTTTAACCCTTCCTCATGAAATTACTTCTTCTATATTTTGTACTGATTAATCAATGTCCATGTAGTATCATATGATAGAATGTAAGCTCCTTGAAGACAGGGACTCTCCCTCTTTTGAAACCATATCCCAAACAACATGAAGTGCTTAGGAAAGTGTAGATGAGCTCAATAAGCACCTGTTGAATTGAAGTAAATTGAATTAATTCTCCTATCTCTGTACTTTATTTGGCATAATGTCATCAGAATCTGAACATTAAGAAATGTTTCCAGAAGATAGTCACTTCTAATCCCAAATGAAGAAGTGATAAAATAGAAAGGGCAAAAATTCACTGGGAATGACCCAAAGCAACACTTTATTAGGACCACAGGGCACCAATTCAAGAAGGCATTGAAACAAGCAGATTGAACAAATGTCTCTTGAAACAGAGATGAGTAAGTAGCAAGCCCATTTATTACAAGCTCTTAAAAGCAAGTTTTCAAACAAGAAATTAAATAAGGAAAACATCAGAAGATTGGGGGAAAAAATCACACCACCATAAAAGAAAATATATTAACAAAAATTCTGTGTAAGGAACGAGCCATTTTTTTAAACAGTTGTCTGCAAAGATCTTCAAAACACAAGTTATTATAAATACAAACCAGAAAGCGGAAACATTTTCTTCCAAACAATAAAACCTATTTAAAAGCAACTCTACACAGAAAATGTCATTACATCTTCATGAAAACAAGCTGGAAGTGGATGATTACCCCAAAGACTTAACAATGCTTCACTTCTCAGCATTGCCTTCCATTCTAGAATGGGCTATGTGCATGTTGTCTGCTTATTCCTTTAAAACATCATATAACAACACATGTAAACCTTAATAAGGTCAAGTAGAAGACCCTCTACAAATAAGGGTGTTGGCAATTCCATCCAAGTAACACAAAGTTACAAGGAGCAGGAACTTGGGGGGAGGCATGTTTCTCCCTTTTACCTTTCTCCCTCCATCCCTCCCCTAAATTTCACCTGCCCTTTTCTTTTTCCATCTCTCTCTAAGTCCATAAGCAAAGATGTTTATTTTCTTGTTTGGTTTTTTTTTTGAGAGTTTGGGGGAAACAGCATATGAAGGAATGAAGAAATATGTAAAGCAAGCCTTGTCATTCAAAGCATTTTAGTCTAATTCCCTCCATGATTCTATTGATAAACCCCCAAAGGAAAACCACGCATTCTGGTGGCGCCCCTAGATCCCGATGGATGAATCAGGGACAGTGGATTGCCTATTCTATCCAATAGGATAAAGTTTTCTTTTGGTTTAAATTTTCAACATATACATATATATGTATTCTATGTTTACAAAGTTTCATCACATGAAACTAAATTACTTAATCATTTATTATTTGAGGTCCAAGGCCCCAATTTGACTTTACTATGAGTTGTTCTTTAAATGTTGTGTCTGCAGAGGTTTTACGTGATATTCGTAGATTTTCAGAGCAGGACCCAATTTTAATGAAAGTCCTGTCAACACATCATTTCTTGTCATCAGCAGCAGGGATTTTCCATCAATTTCCTAAAACAACAAAAAAATAAAGTAAAACCAATTTTTATCTCTAGAAGTTCTAGAGAATCTAAGAAATCTTTCCCTTCTATTTCGAAGGAAGAGATAAAGCACTGGGGGGATTGTTAGCAAACCAAAAACCCAAAGCATTTTACTTCACATGGGACAAACTCAAGAAAAATGTTTCCAAATGTTGTCTTCCCCTTAAAAAAGCCAGACGAACTGGGATTTGATTAAACAAGACCCACATCTAGTCATAGCTATGAAAATCTCAAATATTACATCTTAGTAACTGATGGTGAGGTCTATAGCACGTGACCTTAAGATGGGAAAAACTGTAGCTCCCTAGATTGAAACATGACAAAGAGAACTAAGTTACTGGTTTCTTCAAATGATATGAAGGAAAAAAAGAGAAAGATTCCTGACATCAGGTGCTTGGATATGCTAACTGTATGCTGACTGGTAAGTAAAAATAAGGGACAGGCACTCAGATGTCCTTAAGTCACAGTTCTATCTGACTCATTAATAGTCTTGGGAAACCTACCCTGACCTTAATTGGGTCTCAGTTTCTCTCTTAAAAAAATTCAGTATTCCAACCTCACACTAGGCATTAATAATGTATGTCAATATGTGTTGGAGCATCCAGCCAATCAGCCAGGATTAGAGATAATAGTATTTAAAACTGGTAGGATCTTAGAGACGATCTACTTTAATACTTTTGTTGTCAGATGGGCCCAATGGTCAGACAAGTGGAGTGATTAGCCCAAAAGTCAAACAGCTGATGAGCAGCTGAATCCAACACTTAAGTGACTTGAGCTTGAGTCTTCTGACTCCAAATCCAGAGCAGTTTCCAGAAAAGCAGGCTACCTGGAAGATCTCTAAGTCAGTTTCTGATGCTATTGTGCCTTCTCTGTGGTTTTCTGGTACTCCCATACAGGAAGTTATAAGTAAAAAAAAATCAAGTTCTCCTCAACTAATAATTTAACTGTCAATTAAGCATGCTGTCACTTCTGTTCTGTGTTGAGCTTCCTAAACAAAGGCTGGATCACCACTTTTCAAGGATGTTCTAAAGAAGATTCTGACTCACCTGTGAGTTATAATAGCCAGCCCCTAAGATTCTAAAGGCATAAGTTCAAGGAATGTATTCTCCTTGAGGGTGAGGGCAGGAGAGGCTTTATTTTTGTCTCTGTACCTGGGGCCTTAAACATCTTTTCTTTAATGTGGATCTATGTATCACTATCATAGAAAACTCTCAAGTGTGGAGATTTCCACCAATGGTAAAGATCAGTACTCATCAGTCACTTAAAGTTTTAAAGCATTGCCCAGAGTTCCAACATGAAAAATGATTTGCCCAGGTTCACTTGGCCAGTACAGGGCAAAGGCAAAACCTGAACCCCTAGTTTCCTGACTCCAAGTCTCATCTTCTATTTACTACAACATGATGCCTCTCTCATACTTTATACTTTATAGAGTCGGTTTATAGGGCTTTGCACATAGAAGTCAGCATATATTTGTTTAACCATGGACAAGTCCTTTCTCCTCTCCCAGTGACCTGGGTAATGAACTCTAAGGAAACTTGAAGTTACAGTAGAGGTGCCCATTTTGATCAATGAAAAAAGTTTTTACACTGAGAAGCAGATCTTCATATAGCAAACATCACAGGTCAGAAGCAAAATAAAAAGTTTCAGTTTCTTCATCTGAGTAAAGGGATACTAATACCTGTACTCCAGAGATTACAAGGGGTGGTAAAACTTAAAATACTACTAATCCCTTTCTAACCTTGTTCTTATTGTCTAATTGAATGGAATCTCAAGGTTGCAAGTCATTCAAGCTGCTCCTAGCATGCACATGAACATATGTATAATCTGAGATGCAATGTGGCAGAGTTGTCTGAGTAGTAGCACTAGAGGGAGGAAGATCCAAGTTTGAGTCTTGTCTCTGACAGATAACTGGCCATGTGACCACTGGCAAGTCACTGAATCCCTTAGCATCCCAGGCAGTATTCTGATACTATAAATTACAGGTGAGTTGGTGATCTATATGCCTATAAATTGAGAGTTTCCACACTGGAAGGTTCCCTATTTTAATGAAATCACAGGTCTGTGGGGAAAAAGTGTAGAAGATACTGAGGATTCAAAGACAGAAAGATAACATTTTCTGCCCTCAATGAGTTTACATTTAAAGATTCTTTTCTCCCCTTCTCCTTGGGCAGCTATGCTGGGAGCTTTATAAAGATCACATGGAATGGAAAAATGCTAATGTGGGCTGCAGACAATGTATTTTTGCCATCGGGGTGGCAGGTGCAGTTTTGGAGGCTCTGTGAAGTCACCAGTATTCAAAAGCAAGAACTGATCAAGATTTGTTTTCTAGAGACAGGCAACATCTAATCTTTTTCTGCAGCACTACCATCCATTTGTTCTCATTTGAGATTTTTTAAATAGTCCAACCTACAGGTTTACCAGCTTTGCTTTTAGTCACTCATTGAAGGGGATTCTGTGTGTCCTACACAAAGATTAAGACAGATGAATCTGCCTCCACCGTGCTCCGCCCAATCAGGAGGCTTCCATGGAGGCCTAGAAAGTGAAGTCTTTTCAGCTCTGTTGGCATCAAGTTCTACAGCTCAGCACTTCTGTCAAAAGCAGAGAATGTCTGCGAAAGATGCGGAAATCTGGCATCCACTTCAGACAAAACTGAAAATCGTTCCATGTTCCAATTTTGTTTTCCCTATGCTCAGCAGACACGTTGCTGCTCTCCTTGGACCAAAATTAGGGGAAAAAAAGAGGCCAGATGTAATTCACAATTAAAAACAAACAAATAAATAAATGAGGCCAATGAAGAAGATGAAACTGCTGACTGCCAACGTTTGGGTTTGGGGGAAAGGCAGGTAATAGTTGCCAGGTGGAAATCAGGAGGTCCATCTTGACTCTCCAGCCTCCTGCCTTCTGCCCTCTCCCTCCCCTGGACATAGTTCATGCTGAACTGTGGACCCCTACATAAGTAGCTCCGGCATTTTTCCACCATCAAGGCTCTGCAAACTTCCCGAGGTTAAAATACAAACAATAAATTTCTGTGGCAAAACCAGAGTTTTCAGGGTTGCAGTGGGGGGGGGGACCCCCCCCCCCTCTCTCAGAGTAGATGATTTACAAAGCAGGACCTAATACAGCTAAATCAAAACCAGAGAAGTGTCTGAAGGCAACGGGAGATTTTGGAAACAATATTAGCCTGAAAGTCAGGTTCAAGTTCTACCTCTGATGCCGTCTGGGGACTGGGAACAATTGACCTACCTCTCTGAGCCTTAGCTTTAAAATGATCAGAAGCCCTGACAAACCCTCACCCTTGTCGCCATCATATACCTACATGACACGGTGGTACGATGTAAAATGTTGAGCTGGATGGCTCAGGACCTCACTTTGAGGGAATAAGACTAGGGGATACTTAGAAGTCCTGCCCTAACATCCTATAGTTTTATGCACTTATATGGCAGGGAAAACTAAAAGCTTTTGCACAGTAGGGTTCTGTTTTCGCTTTTATTTTGCTGGTGAATCTTGCTGACTTAAGGAATGACTGAGACCTCCATCATCATTGTATCTCTCCAGAAAATATGGAGAAAACCCGGGACTCCTGCTAAGAAAGAGCAATGTGAAATTTACAAGTTATCATTGACCAATGTCTGCCAATGACATCATGATAGGTGAGAAGCTATATTTACATTATCTAACATGCATATATAATATACACACATTGCATTTATGTTTATATATGTATACATACACACATTTTATATATTTATATATATGCAATAATTATTATATTTTAGCAAAAAAAAGACATTGAAAGGAATTTGCTAAATGATTGATTCCTTCTTGCTGCTTACATTAATCTGTATTAGTCAGAATAGTGGTAATGGCCAATACTTACAAATCTCTTTACATATATTATTTCATTTGAACCTCACAACCACCCTTGAGAAAGGTACTGTGAATAATTATTAGCCCCATTTTTACTATATAGCCCAATGGACTAGGGGATTCCTACCAGTCCTTCATGGACCAGCTTAAGATGTGCCACTCGTGCACTCCGGGTCTTCTCCTTCCTTACCAGTTGTAGCTGAGGAGCCTAGTGAATCATCCTCTCTTCTTCTACTTCAATCCTTTCTCTCCCATTTTCAAAAATCTTCTTTGTTATGATTCTCCTCCCATTCACTATCTGACTGCAGGTGGTGACCAGTCTGAAGTTACTCACGCCATTGCTCAGGAATGGTGTGAAAGACCAAGCAGAGCCCGCACTTCTTCCTGAACCCAGTGTCACAAAGGTGGAGAAGCCTGTGCTCACAATGGGGGCCACATCATAAAAGGAAGTATGGTACCTCCCCCTGGCCCGGGGTCGGTGCCCGCCCCCTGTGCTGCTCACATGGGTTCTGGATAAAAAATCCCCTGAAAAGAGGTCATCCTCATAAAAAATGTCCTGAAAGACACTGTGTGGCCTTTGGAATGCCAAATTTTCTTCTAGCCCACTAGGCTCTCGGTTACTGTCACCTTTCTCTTCTCCTCTGATGTGTATCTCTCTGGAACTGTCATAGTCATCACGTTTCCTGGCATCAGACAAGACCTCGTAGGCTTCGGCCACTTCTTTGAATTTCTTTTCTGCCGCTTCTCTATTCTCTGGGTTCTTGTCTGGATGAACCTGCAAAGCCAGCTGGTGGTAAGCCTTCTTAATGTCAGCTGACGAGGCATTCCGAGGAACCCCCAGAATTTTATAATAATTCACCATGCTTTTTCACTGGACTCAGGAACAACATTAAGTCATCTGCTCCACTGAACAGTCTGTTGCCTGAGGAATTCCCACACACCTGTGAAGAATGGACAACAGCCTGCTATTCTAACCAATCACAAGACCCACCCCCCCTCCCTTTCCTACCACATTGTTTCCTTAGTAGAAATTTTCTTCTGGAGAATAAACCCCACTTTGGGGTCCTCTGGAATTTCTAGCCCCCTGTCCTCAGCAGCTCATTGCCAGTGATGGAGTGATTGTGAGCTCAGAATTCTCAGCTGATGACTCTGCAGGCTGAGTTTTGCCTTGAGATCCTATTGGTGGAAACATTAGGATCATGGCACAGAGACAAGGATGAAGTATTCTGAGGGTCAGAATACAGCACTGGGAATGAGTTTTCTGTTAGCCTTGGCTCAGAAAAGAGCTAACTGCTGCATCAGCTGAAGCAACAGTCAGGCAAACAGTTTTGCATTCGCACCAGACACAAAATCTAGCTCAGCTCATTGTGAGGGTTAGTACTTTCAGCGACCTAATGGAGTTACACACCTGGGTTACCTAAGACTTGTTGCTAGAAATTGGTAGATCAAAGAGGAGCCATAATGTCAACAGTCACTATATATACCTCACCCTGGAAAGGCAGAAGAAGAATGATGCTGATTTTCACTTGCAGAGAATCTTGGAATTAAAAGTCATCTTAAGAAGCAGGACAAGAACCAAAAGCTTATAGATTTAAAGCTAGGAGGACCATATAGGGCATCTCGGTCCCTCATGTTGGATTTACTATGGGCCTCAATCTCTGTGCTAGGTGCTACAATTAGGCAAAAGGTAAAACACGAATTGGTCCCTGTGCTAAAGCTCACATTCTATCAAGATGAACAATACATATTTATGAAACAAACACAGGCTACTTATAGATATATTCAATAATTTGGGGAGCACAATTGGGAGGTATGAAGGAAAAGACATGAGTTGAGTCTTCTAATATGCTATGTTGTGTTCCTAGGGCCCAATTGCTGTCTTGCCCCTATCTTTCCATGTCTATGAGAGTCTCTACTGAGTTGCAGATGGGTAATGTCCATTTGATGAATCACTCTTGGATGAACTGGCTTCCTTTTTGTTTTTGCTTCAAAATGGTGACCTTTAAAGTCACCTTTGGGTCCCCAAGTATAACATGTATTTATCCATCATAAATTAAAACAGTTGAAAAAATTATGCATGAGAGTGAACAGGTTTAATGCCCAATTGCATCCAGAAAGGTCATTTAAAAAGTACACCTTCAGTGAATCACAGATGTAGTCATCTGTATTTTCTGATCAGAACAGCAAACATGAAAACAAATTATTAATAATCGTGATCATAGTAGCTAGCATTTATATTTTACTTGAAGGTTTGCAAATTACATTATAAATATCTCACTGAACAAATGAGATAAACCTCAAATGAGAAGAAGCTGGGAAACCTTACAAGTGGATCTTTTGACCAGAAATGCACACTAGCCCCACCTTCCTTTCCAACCAAAAGCACTTTTTTATGCAGCTACCCCTGAAGAAATGGAATTGGGTACCTACCAAAACAATTTGCTACAAAAGAATATTTCACCTACCGAGCAAAATCCACTTCCCTCACTGACACTGTAAACTAGGCCAGAGTCTAGCTTCATGAAGGTAAGGGAGTAAATGGTGTAGAAAGGAAAAATGAATGGTGGAACAACTTGTTCTAGCTATTGTTCCTGCAGAGACAGCAAAGAAGAATGCTGTTGTTGTTGAGTCATACATAATCCTTCATGACCCCATTTGAGGTTTTCTTGGCAAAAGTACTGTAGAGGTCTGCCATTTCCTTCTCCAGCTCATTTTACAAATGAGGAAACTGAGGCAAGGGGGGTTAAGTGATTTGCCTAGGGTCACACAGCTAGTAAGTATCAAAGGCCAGATTTGGACTTGGGAAGATGGGCTGCTAGCTGCCCCACAGAGAAGCATACTGAAGGATAAACACTCTAGAAGCGAGTCCCAATCCAACAGGGACAGCCATTTCATCTTACAGAATAGATAAGACAAGGAACAGATTGATATCTATTGATGGTGTTATCTTAATATGTTTTTAGAAAGAATTTTGGACTTCCATTCTTGTGAATCTTCAGGTAAAACCATTTTTCTTATTGATCAGTTCTGGAGGACTGAAATCCCATTGGTCAGGTGACCATACAGGGAAAGACACCTACACTTGATTTTTTTTTAAAAAAATTCCATTTAATATTTTGCCATTTATTGTATGGTCTTCCCAATTCAGTCAAGAATTCCAAGTGCCATTTTCCTACACATTGTGTTTTCAATTACTGGTCATTTTGCTGTGTTTTGTTTTTGCTCTGGTGAGTTTAATTTTTTTTTTGCATTTGCAAGTGTTGAAATTTTCATCCATGACAGAAATTCAATATTATTTCCTTTCTTTCTCTTGATGCTCCCCAGCACTTTAAGCATTCCCGAAGTCTGAAACATCAAGGTGTCAAGGTTTCTTGAAAGTTTTCGGACTTTGGTTTTTATAGGAAAGAATACTCCTAATGGAAATCAATGTTTCTTCCAGTTTGGAAGGTTTTTATTTCTCTACTAATACCTACTTGTATGACCCCTGGCCACTTCCTCTCTCTAGGATTCTCTAGTTTCTTCATCTGTAAGGATGAGGGGGTTTCAAGTGAGCCAGGATCTTGTTGATCCCATGGTCTTCATTGTGGCAGAAGTTTTTTTTTTTTTTTCACAGTTTTTATTATTTTTTTTTATTTTATTTTTTTTTTAATTTTAATTTATTTTCTTGGTTACATCATTCATTTCCACAAGGTTTTGAGTTACAAATTTTCTCCCCTTTTTGTCCCTACCCCCCAGCCCAGAACATTGATCACACTGTAC
>JAQQSW010000056.1:142231-152257 GCA_028646575.1 Pseudocheirus occidentalis | reverse complement strand
ATTAGAATGAAAGGAGACAGGGAGAGACAGAATGGGGTTAATCATCTCATACAGAAGAGGCTAGGGATAATTGTTACAATGGAGGGGAATAACAGGAAGGCAAAAGGGAAAGGGTCAACCTTACTCTCATTGAATTTGGCTTAGGGAAGGAATGACATAAACTCTAAACTTGATATCTTGCCACACAGCAGAGTAGGGGGGATGGGGATGAGAGGTGGGATGATGGAGGGGAGGGCAGGGTGGGGGCGAAGGTTGCTGGAGTACACACTTCAGTAAAGGGACAGGGACAGGGTAGAGAATAGAACAATGTGGGGGGGGTGGGATTGGAAGGAGGGACATATAATCAGTCTCTCACAGTATGTCCACTGTGGAGATGTTCTGCATAATTACACATGTACAACCAGTATTGAATTGTTTGTCCTTCCATTAGGGGTGGGTGACAAGGGAGGAAGGGAAAGAATCTTCTAAATTCTAAAGTTCTATAATCATACATTAAAAAAAATATATATATATGTGTGTGTGTGTGTGTGTGTGTGTGTGTATATACGTGTGTGTGTGTATATATATATGTGTATATATATACACATATATATATATATATATATATATATATATTATTAACTACATGCAACTGGGAATTAAGATATACAGGCAATGGGGTAGGGAGACCCATCCTGCCCTACCAGAAAGTCAGAGAGGCGAAGGGGGAGGACATAGGAGAGAGCAGATTAGGGGAAGGGCTATACAGTAGAAACACTGTTTTGGGGTGGAGGTAGGGGAAGGATGGAGAGAAAATTTCTAACTCAAAATCTTGTGGAAATGAGTGATGTAAACAAGTAAATAAATTAATTTTAAAAGAAAAGAAATATACAAGAAAGATCTTAACATCACCAATAATCATAGTGGTGTGGTTACTAATCTAGAGCCAGACATCCTGGAGAATGAAGTCAAGTGGACCTTAGGAAGGACTGCTAATAATAACGCTAGTGGAGATAATGGAATTTCAGCTGAGCTCTTTAAAATCCTAATAGATGGTGTTGTTAAAGTGTTTCTCTCAATATGCCTTTAAATTTTGAAAACTCAACAATGGTCACTGTATTAGAAGATAAATTTATGTCCCAATCTTAAAGAAGTGCAATACAAAATTGCTGAAAATTACCAAAGCAACTGTGCTCATTTCACACTTCTGATTCTGCAAGCTAATTTTAGCAATATGTGAACTTCGAATTACCAGAAGAGCAGGCTGATTTTCAAAGGAGAGTGAGGAACTAGACACCAAATTGCCAACATTTGCTCGATTATGGAAAAAGCAAGAGAGGTCCAGGAAAAATAAAATCTAGTTCTGCTTCACTGACAACACTAAAACTTTTGTGTGAATTACAAGAAAATGTTCTAAGAGCTCAAAATGATAGGAAGACCAGGTCATCTTACTTGTCTCTTAAGGAATCTATAGGTGGACCAAAAAGCGCAGGTAGGACTTGACCATGGAACAACTGATTGGTTAAAGATTGGAAAAGAAGTGTAGCAAGACTGCATATTGTCACCTTATTTATTTAACTTACATACAGAGTACATCATGAGAAATTCCATACTGGATGAAGCAAAAGCCAGAATTAATATTGCCAGAAGAAATATCAACAGTCTTAGATATTCAAATGATACCACTCTGATGGCAGAAAGTATAGAGGAATTAAAAAGCCTCCTAATGAAAAGAGATGGCAGAGGATGAGACAAATATATAGTACCATGTAAACAATTAACAATAACTTTGACAAACTGTGAAAGATAGTGGAGGATAGAAGGACCTGGTGTACTTAATGGTAATGGAGCCACTAAGAGTTGGACACAAGTCAAAGACTGTGGCCTTCATGATTTCTGTTGGTGACTCATGAATCTAATCTCTTTATCTTGAAATACTTTGTGGTAATAGATTGTTATTTACGGTAATTGCAATATGCTTGTCCTATAAAATTCCCACTACAATGTCCATTTTAAATTTTGAATAACATGGGAATGATGTTGGTTGCTTTTGGCTATACCAGTGAACTATAAACCATAGCAAGTTTACCAAACTGGAGAATATTTTAAGTATGGAACTTTGTTCCTACTATACAAGTTCCAGCTCAGCTACATATAAGAGTTGTAGCTGAAATTAAATAGAAGATAAAGTAAGTTTGTGGTATGTTTAGTGTTCCCAAACTACATGCTTCTGTAAAAATTCACTCTTTAACACTTATGTTCTGATGGTAATAATACTGTATGGTCAATTATAGAGAACCATGTTCTGGGAAGAATTAGAATTACAAATAACCCAGTATTACATGCTGTAAGATATTACAAATTATGACATAAAATAGTAGAAAATATATTATCAAAGGCACATATGACCAGAAAAATCAAAGCAGCTAGTCAATGTAGAATGTAAAATGAAAGCCAATAGACAGGCATCCCAGTTATTATATAGGTGCTTCAAACAAAGAAACAGAAGACTCCATTTACTATGTTGAATAGATCCTCTAAGGAGAAATTACAGAAAAGTCAGCAGGAAGCGGAAAGGATGAAAAGGTATGGAGTGTTTTCTCCTAATGGAATGAGTACATACTCACTCTAATGACAACCAATACATTTAAGTATCAATTAAGATGATATAAGTCAATGTCATCAGAGAACTTCACTATCAATAAAAAAATCCTTCCTTTGGATGTACTAATACCATTCTAGTCTTTTGAACAGTTTACAATAGGTATGTCCAGATATGTTTTCATGAGGAGCCTTTTTACCAGGGAATAAAGTGTCTAGAAAAATTGTGAAGTGCTCCTTTCCTCACTAACGATCAAGCATTCGCTCTGATGCTAGTTTAAGTTCATGACTACTTCACAAGCCTTCTGACCTATATACTCTTTTGGTTGACCTATAATGGGAACTTTACTGGGACACAGGGGCCTTGGACTGAGAGGAGATGGGTCCACACACAAATGCATCATTTTAAGTTACTGGGAGAGAGGTTTATGCAACAATATGGCATGATAGTGGCAAAAGCAGGGTGACAATGATTCTGGGCAGAGGAAAAAGTAACAACTGAGCCAAACAGCAGAGGAACAACAGCCTCTAAACTGTATAACAAGTCACAGAACCAAGACAAGAGAAAAAGAATCTGGATTTTTCCATTTTGTGATACTGTGAGGTTTGGGTTGATTCTCATTTATGTCTGAGTACTTTACCTACTTGAGGGGCAGAAGGTTATAAAAAAGCACTGGCACCATAAATCCAGTGGACTAAATAAATCCCTCAGGGAAATAAAATAAGATACACTAGGGTGGGATGGGGGTAGTATCTGTGTGCTTTTTTAATTGACTTTTTTTAAGCAATCTGGGATTCAGTCTTTGCCTATCCAATGTTTGAGTCCCAACCTGGCTAATATTATAAATCTGCAGAATTGTATATTTCTCTGGAGAGGCAGAAGTTTCTTTCCATGTGTGTGCATTCAAGCATGCATGAGTGTATGCATATGTGTGTGTGTTTTGGTGGGGAGAGGAGCAAAATGAAATATAAGTCCAGATAACTATACAGATCCTTGGGAGTCAGAGCATTGTAGGAAAGTCAAGGTAAATTGGTTTGACTATTTATGGATCTGGGTATGAATGAATCCTTTGGGTCCTCTGTTGTGTAAAGCAAAATTTGTTCTATATTATTATCCTTAGCACTTACATGGGAGCTGAGAGCCCTCTTCTGCTTTGTGGAGGTTTAGAAATTAGCTAAATATTTTAATTTCCATGGAAAACTTTTGAGTGCTTGCAAAAGAAAATTTTGACAGTGACTTGTGAAGAAAATCTCAAGACTGACCAGTTCCTGTGAGGTTTGGTTCTGAGCCTTAAGATAGTCTTTTCATTCCTAAAGGCTTATGTAACAAATTTATATGACCCTTCAACCACACACTATTCTATTATTTATGTTAATGTAACCTAAGTGACATAGTAGGTAAAGTGCTGTTCTTGAGTTCACATCCTAGCTCACATACATATTAGCTGTATTATCAATGGTAAGTCACTTAACTTTTGCCTGCCTTAGTTTCTTTTTTTTCTTTTTCTTTTTTTTGACAGGGGAAGGCAGGACAAATGGGTTTAAGTGACTTTCCCAAGGTCACACAGCTAGTAAGCTTTAAGTGTCTGAGGATGGATTTGAACTCAGGTTCTCCTGACTCCAGGGCTGGTGCTCTATTTACTGCTCCTCCTAGCTGCCCCCTGCCTTAGTTTCTTTATCTGTAAAATGACTATCTGCCAAGATTGTTGAGGGGATAGAATGAGATATTTGTAAAGTCCTTTGCAGACCCTTAGGTATAAATGCATATTTGTGGGGAAAAAATTGAAGCCCAGATTCATTCTTCCAGTAGGACCTTACAAATAGAAGCCTTGCCTGGATTCCCTTCCAAAAAGCATAAAAACTTTTAATTTGGTGAACAAAAACAAAGAAAACCCAATTTAGCATAGGAACTAATGTCTTTTATCTTTGATGGTGAGATTGTACTCCCTTTGAGCAAATAAATCCTCTATGCTTAATAAAATAAGTTGGGCTTTTTTAAGGCAGTTTTATCACTTTGGGCAAAAATGCAGTTCTTGCTTATTTTCATATTTCAAATTGTATTGTGTCTATAAATATGTGTATGCATATTATATACATATATAGATGTATTATTATATGATTCTAGATAATACCTTAATGAACTGTAATTTCTTTTCTTCTGCAATGTATTTTTCTGAAATGTACTTTAAGTTTCAAAATATTATCCTTAAAGCCATTTCAAATTCTTCTGGGAATTTTGTACCAAAGTAAGGACTATTAGCTTAGTAACTAAAAAAGGTTTCCCTATGACTTCTTTAAGAAATACTAGAAAGCTACATTTTATTGCAGATATTAAGCTTCATGTTAGAAAGCCTGTTTTGTACTCAAGAGAGCTGCTAGCTCTTCAAATTGTGAGATGGAAAGAAAATGATACCACAAGAGAAATCAAAATTCAAATACAATTTTCAAGCCATGTCACTTTCTTTATAGGGTACTTTATATGTTAAACTTTTTCTTTATTTATCAGTGAACTGAAGACAGAATACTCCCTGGAGGAAGGAGAAAAACAACATAATTTACCACACACATTCCTTTTGATAACAAAATGTTCAAATCGACTTGATTCATTAAAAGAAAGTTAATATATTTGAATAATGCTTATATTCAAACACTCACAAAAGCAAAGCAGCTATATAAACCAAAAAAGAAAGTAATAGAAAATAAATCATTCATTTGAAAAAAAAATACTTAAGATGTTTATTTTGCAAAGTCATTTCACTGGTCATTTTAAAGTTGACAAGCTAGTTTGTGAATATTAATCCTAAATTACTTTAGCACTAGCTTCACAGTTTTTCTCCCAACATTAAATAGTGCTATTTCATTAGTTATACTTGTGGGACCTTTGAGGCATAGAGTATAGTTACTTACTATATTAAGACATGGGGAATAGGACCAGAGCCACTATCATCTGAATTTTGTAGTATTATGGGTGGTGAAGCTAAGAACTGTGTTGGGAGCCCTTATCACTTTGAATTTATTGCCTGGTGGAGGTTACATCTGTTCTTCCCTATGTCACCATCTACTTAGAACTGAAAACTCAGCTGAGCTTGCCTTCCTTTCTAGTTTCTCCTCAATTATCAGTTACACTTTTATTGTCATTGAGAGTCCTGATAGGAGAAAGACACTTTGGAGACTAAGACTCCTGCAACCAGGACCTCCTCCTATTTCCATTACTGAACAAGAGAAGCTTCAGTCCTTCCCCTCTTAAGTCATGAACTTGGAGACTTCCTCATTCTTGAACATCCTACATTGGTAGAACCTACTAGTACATACATAGGTTCCCAAAGTGGGTGATACTGCTCCCTGGGGGCACTGGAATGATGGGGGTGGGCGATATTAGCCTTGGGTGCAGCTGGGGGGTGTTGAATAAAAAGGGGGTTGTTGAAGGCATAAAGAAAGAAGAAAATTTTTGTTCATACATGTTTCATCTGTTGTGTAACAGGGTTAAAGTCAGAATAATTGCATTGTTTTCCAAATAAACACACAAAATGCAAGATATAACCAATCACTAGTCAAGTCTTCTGACAGGGCTTAACAAGCAAGTTATGCAAGGTGAGAATGTATGGTATTGTCAGGAAGTCCAACATGCATCAAATGGAATATGTGTGTGTGTAAAGACTTGTTTACAGTATGATACTATTCAGTTACATGATGCAATATTGTGTCATCAAAATTTCAATGCAGGAAATACCCCACAAATTTATAATAAAGTATTAAATTTAAATTGCATCATTTTTGGAAGTATTACACACACACACACACACACACACACACACACACACATATATATATATATATATTTGCATGTATGCATGCCTGCATGCATGTATGTGTATATAAAATAACACAAATTTAAAAATAAAATAAAGGGTTAAAAAAAAGTAGATTTCCAGGGGAGTGCTGAGTAATTCTTTTTCTTTTTTAGGGGGCAGTAGGACAATTAAGTTTTAGAATCTCTGATATAAAATCACAACTATCCCTACCTTATCCCTGATAATCACAATGCACTGATTCTAGAATTGTTGTAAAACAGGATACAAAAAGAGAGATGATCAGGAACCAATCATGTGATCTAGTCAATGTATAATTGCTTCTTCTTAAATGTTACAAATTTCAGTTACTCTTTTCCTAAATCTCTGTGCTGTTTGTCAAGCTTTATTATTTCCTTATGTTTCTCACTCCTTCATCCCAATTTCCCTTAGTCCTAATGGCTCTCTAGTTCCTATCCTGTGCCCTTCTCTTCCATTTTTCCAACCAGAACAAATAACTTTATTCCAAACCTTTTTTTTCCCTCATACACATTCCATCTTCTTGCATTCATGGAAACCTGTTTCAATCAGAGACATACTGAATTTGTAAACATACTATCTAATACTATATGTAAACATATAATGTATGTAAAACATAATGTAAACATATAATGTAAACATACTATCTATACATACATACATACATACATATATATATATATATATAATTGAAGACCACCTAGTTTCCTTCTCACCTTCCCTAACTGAAAAATCCATTTTAAACTGTGGTTATGGAAACATAGCTCTACCTTGTAATTTTGCTCCTCTAAAGGGATAGTGCTTTATTATGGGTGCATTGAAAATGTTGTATTTCAAGTTTATTGGCACAATGAGGATGATTAGGTGGTAACAAAGGAAAAATTCTTTGATCTAGATAAAAATAGAGCACTTAAAAAAAGAATTCCAAGTAGAGTCCCTAAGGTAATCCAAAGAAAAAGGGAATATTTAGCCAATCTTCTTTATTGATATTTTGGAAAGAAAATAAAAATCCACTTGACATAGTTTAACTGTCTGTTAGAGAAGGAGAGGGGGGAGAAAATCTTCCATTAAGTATTTTAATAAGAGCTTGCCAAAAACAAATTGGAATAGATCCTGGAACAAGAGGGTGAGGAGACAGGCAGAGATTAAATAACAATTGAATTGTCATGATGGTTGTAGAAATGAAAGACAATAAAAGAGGTGTGTCTGTGTGTGTGTATGTGTTTTCTTTCATGAATGTTTGTTCACATGAAAAAATTTGTTCCTAGTGAGGGAAAGAGGTCCCAAGTGCAATCTGAGCAAGTTTAAAAGAAATAGGATTTTATGGTAGTAGAACTTCCCCAAAGGATTGATTGGAAATTGGAACACAATCTGAATAGAGATTTCTTTCTTTCCACTTTGCTTATTCTGCCAGAGCAAAGAAAAAAAAGAGGCAGAAAAACTTTGAGGAAATGCTTTTTATTCCTAAGATTGTTGATTATAGAATATGTTTATGATTCCCCAGAAGATATATATCATATCAGGCATGCTTTTCTAAATATAAATGTTCAGATTTTAATTGTTTAAAATTGAGGTTATGCGGAATTTCATTTTGAAAATTTTGAAGACTCTGTACTAAAGATTTTAAAATGCAAAATTAAGACATTTAAATATCTGCAACCTGCCTTATCTTTTCTCGCACTCTCTTCTAACTCTTTCCCATAAAGATTTTGGGGTGCAGGACACTCTTTAAGATCTATCTTGACATTTTCTTCAAACATATAAAAATGTATTTAGGGGAGATAATTATCAGAATGTAGAAGAGATTTGATACTTTTACTTAAATGTCAAAGCAAAACTTTGTTCAGAGTATGGTTTATTTATACTGGCTTTTTATATTAATCCCTATTCATAGTAAATATTGCCCTTTAATATTTCATCACCAACTTAAAGAAGAAACTTTTTTCAATCTCTAGAAGATAGCCATAGTGGAAGAAAATGCCTTCAGAATAGATCAGATTTTTTCTACTGAGGAAATGATTTTGGAAAATTAATATAGTTTAATTGGGGATAGTTTTGTTTGTCAGCAGGAAACAGTACAAGTAAATAAATTGATTAATTTAAGAAATTCGGCAAACACACATGGACCTAAAGAAGAAGTTAATTCAGTTTGAGTACAATGGGTTACGTATTAAAATATGGGGCAGCAGCAGAGTGGGGTGGGGGGAAAGCATTAGTATTATTCTCAGAAAGGTATACTAATTTTTAAAAGAGATAGAAACTGAATGAATGAAAAAATTCAAACCAGTAATGTGATTGGAAAGCACAGATACACACACACACACACACACACACAGAAACAAACTGGAAAAGGAAGGAATAAAATTAAGAAAGTAATGCATACAGATGATCTGGAAAAGCTGTAATAATAATAATAAAGTAGGAGGGGAAAAGTACAATTAAATTTACATTAATAAAAATGTGAAACTAGGGATTTCAAAATCTGATTCTACAACAGAAGGAAGAATAATTAGGATTCTCCATTTTGATAGTTACTGTGAATTCTACAGAGAAAATTTGACTAATAGTCTTCAATTGTTAAGCAAAAGAAAGAAGATCAAACAGCAGAAACATCTACCTGAATTTTAACCTTGAAAATAAATGAAAATCAGAAATGCTTCATTTTTTCTTTTTTTCTTTATTTTTTTAATTTATTGACTTGTTTATTTACTTTTAGTTTACAAGATTCAGTTCCAGAATCACTTGAGTTTCAGATTTTCTCCTCTCCCCCTTCTCTCTCCCCTACCCCCATGGTGGCATACAATCATGTATAGGATCCACAAACATTTTCACATTGTACAATAATCTGGTTGTATAGAAGTGTTGTAACCAATGGAGTGAACAATGGGGAAAAAAAGAAACAAAACCAAACATGGAAGAGAATGATAGCATGTATTGCTTCAGTCTCCATTTGAACTCTGGTCTTTCTAGAACTTTCTCTGAGTGTAGAGAGCTCCTTCCATTCTGAGACTTGTAGAGTTGTCTTTTACTGGGTGTTGCTGAGAAGAGTCCAGTTCAGCAAGGTTGGTCATCACACATATGATGTACCTGGGACTGTGTACAAATTTATCTTTATTCTGCTCTTCTCACTTAACATCAATTTGTATAAGCCTCTCCAGGTAATTATTAAGTCCATCTCCTTCCCATTTCTTATGGAACAGTAGTATTCCATTACATTCATATACCATAACTTCTTCAGCCATTCCCCAATTGATTAATGGGCAAAGGATATGAACAGGCAATTTTCAGAGGTAGAAATTAAATATATCTTTAAGCATATGGAAAAATGCTCAAAATCACTATTGATTTGAGAAATGCAAATCAAAACAATTTTGAGGTACCACATCTCACCAGTCAGATTGATTAAGATGACAAAACAGGAAAATGATAAGTGCTGGAGAGGATGTGGAAAAATTGAACTCTAATGCATTGTTGGTGGAGCTGTGAACTGATGCAACCATTCTGGAAGGCAATCTGGAACTATGCCCAAAGGGCTATAAATAATTGCATACCTTTTGACACAGTAATATCACTTTTGGGGTTGTATCCCAAAGAGATCATAGAAGTGGGAAAAGGACCC
>JAQQSW010000056.1:115338-134957 GCA_028646575.1 Pseudocheirus occidentalis | reverse complement strand
TTGTTTTCTTCAGTCAGGTTGTTGACTCTTTTCATGATTTTCTTGCATCATTCTCATTTCTCTTCCCAATTTTTCCTCCACTTCTCTTATTTGTTTTTCAAAGTCCTTTTTCAGATTATCTATAGCTTCTAGGCATTCTTCAAGTGTCTTGGAAGCATTTGGTGTGGGAGTTCTGACTGTGTTGTCTTCCTCCTGTTCTATGCTTTGATCCTTTTTGTCCCCAGAAAAGGATTCTAGAGTTTTATTGCTGTTCTTATTTTGCTTACTTTTCCTCACGTTGGCCAGTCAATTAATTGGTTGGTTTTTTTAGCTTTATGAAACTCTGCTTCCAGGGGAGAAAACTCTGTTCCAAATCGCTGGGTTTTTCCCAGCTGCCGGAGCTATTAGGGGGGTGTTGCAGCACCCCCCCCCCAGCTTTGGCTTGCTGAAAGCGCTCCCCAGGACTACCACCCAAGACCACAATCTGGATTCAGGCCACTCAATGCAAGAGCACTTGGCCCTGATCAAGCGACTCAGCCCCCCTGCCGGATACGCAGGCCAGGGGCTCTGAAGCAGTTCCTGCCCATTCCCCAACTGTTTCCTTGCCCTGGGGGTAGATTGGCTGAACTGCTTTTCCTCCCCCCAATTTAGCTTGAAAGCTTCACTCACTTTCAATGGCCTCTAATCCTGGCTCAGTAGATGTGAAGATTGCTCCAGGTGCTTTAGATTTTCTCTGAAGTAGACTCATGCTGTGGCTTGGGAAGCTCGGCTCCTCCCATCACCCTGGAACCTGGCCACATGGCAGTTTCAGGCTGGGCTGGTCTCGGCTCATGGCCTGCAGGCCTGCGGGATGAGCCCCTACTGCCAAATTGCCTTTCTGTAATCTCTATTTTTCACACCTTGGTAGATGTGGAGTTGCTGGAGGCTGTAGACTGTAGACTGACTGCGGCTCGGCTCCACTTGGCTCCTCCTGACTGCCCTGGGGCCTGGCCACATTTTGATTTCATGCTGCCAAGATGATCCCCTGCTGCCAAGCTGCCTTCTGCGAGAGATGTGTTTTATGTATTTTTATGAGTTTGAAAGTCCTAGAATTTGTCCAGAGTCATATTTTATGGGTATTTAGTGTGGCTGTGTGGTAGCTGCAGGACCTTGCTGCTTCTACGCCGCCATCTTGGCTCCCTATTGGGTAGACTTTTAAGGTGCCTGAGTATCTGTGACACTTGCATTTGGCAAGCAGGCCAGAGCAAGTCTGACACAGAGTAAGCCTGTGCTAAGTCATTCTGTGGCACTCTCACCTCTTTTACACACCTTTAAGTTTAATCTGCATTTTAACATTTTATGTGTCATTTTAATTTTAGAAAAAAATTTTAAAAATAATAAAACAAGACCAAATTTGTAATATTTCCTAATTTTCAAGGTATAATTGCTCACATTAAAAACTTAACAATTGACTCTCTCTAGCTTGTATGAGCTGATTCTAGCACTTACCTGTTAATATCCTTTTTAACAAATTCCAACAAACTTCATGCTTCCTCTCTCTTAATCAGTAACAGGGGGTGAACAAAGTGCCCTACCTAATTTTAGCATCACAAAAAAGGACCACATGTGCCATAAGAGTTGATGAAAAGAAAACATTAAAAAACAAACTTTTCATATTAACATTTTATCTACATCAATAGAGCATGAGCATATATACTGCTTTTTGAGAAGTGCTAGTATATTTGTACACATCTCTCCACTTTGTCCTTCTTTTTATTTCTAATTCTTATCTATTATCCATTGCTCAGTACCTAAATTAAAACCTTCCTCCTCCATTCAGAAAGTGGTTCCTCCATTTGCCCTCTGTGACAATTGAAACTTGACCTGCTTCCATGAATGTTCTCTCAATTTGTATGAATATAATCAGTGCCACACAATTTGTTTCTCAGTTACACAGTCATCATTTAATATTCTTTCAAATGCCAAACACAGACATACCTAAAAGACAAGGCAAAAGCTCACATGAAAGTCAGAAAAAGAAGTACAGTGAAACTCTCAATGTCTCTCTGAAGAACTTTGTTGTGAGTTCTGAGACATGGGAGACAATGGCACAAAACCATCCTGTATGGTGTGCCTACATAAAAGGAGGTGCTGTATTCCATGAACAAAGCAAAATTCCAAAAGCACAAAGGAAATGTGAGCTGTGTAAATACAAAGACATGCCCTTCCCAAATGTTCTAATATGCTACTTGTGCCCAACCTGTGGCAAAGCCTTTCTAAATTATATTGGACTTACCAGACAAAGCTGAACACATAGTAATATGATGCCAATCATGATCTCATTAGTCCTGTTTGACAATGAAGGAGGAACAACAACCTTAAAGAGAAAATACTTATTTGTTGGCAAAGGAAATCCTCACTATGTGGGATTTATAGTATTTAAGTTATGGGTCCAGTTTGAGGTTTTTTAAAGTCTAAATTTGACAGTTTTCAAAAAAGTTGCCTAAATAAGTTAGACATTTTATGAAATATGGTTCAATGAGAAACTCATGGATTCCTAAAGCTCTGGTTTTGTATTTGGGGAAGAGGTTCTGAGGGCCATGTTAAATACAAATAAATTTTGGTCAAATTGATCAGCACAGTCCCTCTGTTCAGAAATGTGATTATAGTGACTGATACTTCGACGTCCTTGCAAATTGACCTTTCATAATTCTTGAATTGAATAATTTGACCACAAATCAGAGCTGATGCAGTTCTTAAAGTCATTCTATTGCTGAGGTTGTAAGCAAAATCAAAGTCTTTGTCTTATTCTGTATTTAGAATGTGTTTTAGAAAATAAACTGTTATACAGTAATATATTTCAGAACTTGAAAGCAGGAAACAGGTATCCCAAAGATATCATTTGACAGAAGATTATACACTAGAGCAAATACATTTCAAAAGGTCTGATCTATTGTCTATAAGAATTAAGTGCCAATTTTGTTTCATTACATCGAAATGATGTGGTTTGCTTCTGTAAAGCAAGTAATTTAAGGAGCTTTTTTGGTTTTGGGTTTTCTTTTGTTTATAAATGACACCTATCCTGAAAGTGACCTAGCAAGCACTCTCCACCTAAAACCAAGAAAATTATTGGTTAGCAAAACTGAAGTCAATAAAATGATTACAATCATTTATACAGATTTATCATTGATCTAAATCATAGGCATTTTCTCCACATTTCTTTAACACCTCACAGTAAGGTTCTAAGATGTTTCAGGATATATTTACCCAGAAGATAATGCTGAATAAGGTTAACAATACAATTATTACCTTTCTGATATGTATAATGTAAAACCAGCTATATAAACAATATCATCAAACTGATAGAATCCTAGAGTTCTTTTAGGTTAGCCTGAAGAATGAATTCTCTCAACAACAGCCACATTAATTGATTATCCAGTATCTTCTGGATGACGTCCACTGATTGAGACGTTGGTATCTTTAAAAGCCAGCTATTTCATTCAAAATATTGTTGATATAATTTACCTATATTTTACCTAACCTTTTAATAAAGTAGTTCATATTATTCTTATGAGGATAATGGAGAACTATAGATTAGCAATAATGCCAGCAGATAAATTCAGAACTGACCATGTCCAAAGAGAAATTATTAATAGTTAATTGCTAGTGTGGCAGGAGGTCTCTATTGAGGCCTCAAGGATCTCTGCTTGCCCCTCTGCTGTTTAATATTTTTCTCAATAACTTTTCAGATAAAGGCATCAATTGTATGTTCACATTTTTTAGAGGGATCAAAGATTAGAGGAAAAACTAATAAACTGAGTAACAGAGTCAAGATGCAAATTATCTTGAAAGGATAAAATACTTTGCTGAGTATAAGGAGATAAAATTCAGTATGGATAAGTGTAAAACTTTGCACTTGGGCACAAAAAGTCAAATTCACAAGTGTGATAGTTGGAGGCATGATAAGAGAGCAGTTATGAACAAAAGATTTGTGGTTTTTAGCAGACTGCAAGCTCAATATGACTCAACAGTGTGATGTAGCAGTCAAAAGCAACTGCTGTAATTTTTGTTAGCATTTAGAGAGTCATAGCTTCATTAAGGAGGCAATAGTCCCCATTTTACTCTCCATTCATCAGAGATTAGCTGATGAATTGTGTTCATTTGTGTGTAGTATAATTCAAGGAGGGCATTGATGAGATAGTGTCTAAACCAGAATCACAGAATCATATCCTTATAGATTTAGAGGAATTTCCTCATTTTTCAGATGAGGAAACTGGTGCAAAAATGTAAAAATGATATGCCAAAGGTCACATATAACTGATAAATACCTGAATCAGGATTTGAATTCAGGTATTCCAGACTTATATTTCAGTGCTCTATTTATTATGGCACCTAGCTACCAGAAAATGATACTCAGAGAGGCCAAGTGACTTGTCTGTGACTACATTTGTATTAATTATAAGAAGGAGGGTTGAGACCAGTTCTTTCTTGACTCCAAGTCTAACATTCTTTTTCCTATATCAGCAACCAGGACCATGAATCAAGGTCATATGGATATTATTTCGGAAGATCAAATGAGGTTTAGCCTGCAAAAGACTCAAGAAGGACGGAATAGATATTTTCAGATATATATGAAAGACTTTGATGAAGAGGAAGAGAACCAGGAGCAATGGATGGAAGTTAATAAGAAGTCAATTTATCATTCAAGGGGGAAAATGTCACAATAATTAGATTGTATGAGAGGACTTCCTTAAGAGGCTGTGGGATCTCCATCCTTATGGGTGTTCAAACAGTGGAACACAGGTTAGATTTTGCTTGGATAAATAATTTATACAATAGCAACAACATTATAAAAGTAATTACCTTTGAAAGACTTGGAAATGCTAAATAATATAATGATCCATTATAATTCCACAAGATTGATGATGAAACATGCTACCCTCCTGCTGAGAAAGAGGTGATGAACTTGAGTTGCAGAAAAAAAAAACCATACTTTTTTTGAGATAGTGATTATATGGGAATTTGTTTTGCTGGACTGCACATATTTCTTAAAAGGGTTTTGTTTTTTTGTTTGTTTGTTTGTTTTTCTTTTTGCCAGTAATAGTGAAGAATAAGGAAGGAAAGAATAGTGTTGCCAAAAACAAAAAAGTCCAACGGTCATTTAAATAAGTTTTTGAAATACACAGAAAAGAGGAAGAAAAAAATAATGGCAGATAAGTAGGAAAGCTTTGAAAGAAAGCAATGTATATGAATGTATGTGTGTGTGTTTGTGTGTGTGTGTATAGAGACAGAGACAGAGAGACAGAGACAGACAGAGAGACAGAGACAGACAGACAGAGACAGACAGAGACTGATAGTTTAATGTGTAAGCATCTCTATTCTAGGGTGCATATGGAAGTATTCATTTTAGGTGACCTTTTAGTCAGACCTTTTAGTTATTATAATTTATACTGGTAAAAATCAACAATTCTTTTTTTTATATTTTGCTTACTCACACTGTTTCCTTATATTTTCTTCTGAGTGATACTATATATGTTTTTAATTTTTGGAAAACTGAAGTTGTTGATGACTTATAGTCTACAATGTTTACAGTATTATACTAGTATTAAAACAAAATAGCCATGGAAGGATATATATACTTAGTATTCATACCTATGAATGTGAATGAGATGAATTCACTCATAAAATAGAAGTGGATAGCAGAATGCTTTAGAATCCCAACAACATGCTTTTTACAGGAGACACAGTTGAAACATAAAGACACACAAAGAGAGTTTAAAAAGGAGGTTGGGGTTATGCTTTAGCTCAGGAAAAAGCAGGAGCAACAATAATAATCTCAGACAAAGGAAATCTAATTAAAAGACATAATCAAAAAAATTACATTTTTCTAAAAGGTACCATAGACAATGAAGTAATATCAAAAATATTGTAAAGTAGATTTCTCTGATAAAGGCCTCATTTCTCAAAATGCATGAAACTGAGTCAAATTTATAAAAATGGGAATCATTCCTCAATTGATAAATGATCAAAGGATGTGAACAAGCAGTTTTCAGAAAAAGTAATCAAACCTAAGTGTAGTATTCTAAATTACTAATGACTGGAGAAATGCAAATTAAAATGACTCTGAGGTACCATCTCTTACCTATCAGAAATGACAAATGCTGGAGGGGATGAGGGAAATCAGGTATACTAATGAACTCTTGAAGTTATGAACTAGTCCAGTCATTCTGTAAAAGAATTTGGAACTATGCCCAAAGAGCTATAAAACTACAGTCTCTTTCACGCAGAAATACCACCACTAGGTCTATATTCCATTGTGAACAAAGAAAGAGGAAAATGACCTATGTGCAGAAAAAATATTTATAGTAGCACTTTTTGTAGTGGTAAAGAATTGCTGAAGAGTTGGAGAACGGATGAACGAGTTGTGGCATTTGGTCATGATGGAGTAATATTGTGCTATAAGAAATAATGAGGGGGAATGTTTCAGAAAAAAATATGGGAGACCTATATGAACTGATGCAAAAGGAAGTGAGCATAATCAGATCATTGTAAACAATAATGGCAATATTGTCATTATGATCAACTGTGAATGATTTAGCTTCTCTAATCAATACAATAATTCAGTTAATGAGGGCCAACAACATCGAGAAATTTGCCTAAGATCACACAGCTGTTAAATTCTAGGAATTAAGATTAAAACCTGAATTGGGATTGTAGACAAGATTCACAACCATTCAAAAAAATTTAACCAACCTGCTGTATAGGAAAAGCCAAGTGAATGAATCTCTTATCTCATAGATTATAGCATGGAGTTAAATGGGTAAGCTATAGATGACATCTATCTGCATGTGGGTGTGTTTATGTGTATGTACATACACATAAGTATACTCACATGTATGTTATACATATATACATAAATATGAATGTATACATATATGCAACTATGCATATATACCCATGTATATGTATATGTTTGCATGCCTATATGCAGGGTTCATGTTTTTTGTATATATGTGCTTCCTGACACCACAGTACTTTTAAACTTTCCATGATGCTGAGACGTCAACTATATCCTTTGTCATTCACATATGAATCCTACCCTCAGGTTGAAATTACAAGTGTGTAGATGTTTTCAATAGACCTTTTCTATCAAAGCATAAGTTTAGGAGAGCTGGTAATCAGAGAATCCTCCGGATTTGATAGAGAAACAATACCTATTTCATCCATCTCCTTTGGGTCTAAATTCTTGTTTATGCAAGGCTCATGGTTTTCCCCCAGGTAAAGCTTTGATGTGCTTCAAAGCAATTAATCTACCCTACATGATTTTTATTCATTCAGAAGAGCTAGGCTCTTATTAGAAACTGCAAATGTTATGCTGTTCTAAATAATTATTTATGTTCCAAAGATAGTTGGAAAACAAAGAGCTTAGGTAATGTTTAATCAGTCAAATAGAGATGAAATGTCACTCCTGGCTTATATGGATTTGTTAATCAATCTTTAGGGGATAATTCTTCCTTTATAAAAATCACCATATAGATTCCAATTTAAAAACTTCAATTTATATAGATGATTATCTTATAGAATCGTGGAATTTGAGGGCTGAAAAGCACCTTAGAGGTCACCTCTTTGAAATTCACTTAATAAATGAGGAACTTTTAGGTCAGAAAGGTTTGGGATGTTCCTACTAATTCACAGTGAGTTAATAGCAGAGCCAGGAGGACTCGAGTTTCCTAATTCCACAGAAAGGCATAACATTGGGAAAGTTTCATAAAACTTTGTTGTGATCTTGATGCTAGCTAGCTATCACTAGGAAGAGCTTGCTGGCCACGTGGTATCTTCCACTATCAACCAGATTACACCGGTGGATAGATTCTAACCTATGGATGTCTGGAGCTGAACAGAGCAGGCCAGAGACAGGAGAATCCTGATTCAAACAGAAATTTAATTTTAAGGTAAGGTAAATAGCTTGCAAGCAAGGATACGTGGCCACAGCAATGCCCCTAGTTGGGGGACCTGCTTTAATGTGCCTGAACTTTGATTTATATACTTGTGACTAGACAAAGAGTCAAACAGTATGGTGTAGCAACAGTGGCAAGGCACAACAGCAACAGTGAGGCAAAGTTGTCTAGTGACAACAATTCTATTTGTAGCAGGGCTTCATGTCTGGGTCTTTTAGCAGTTTCCCAGGCTCAGAGATCATCAGTTCCAGGAGGTAAGCACAAAGGATTGTTGTTATGCTAAGCCCAAGACACAGCTTGCTTGTTGAGACTTAGCTCTGGAAAACAGGATGTCTCTTAATATCTTGACACTACTTAAGACTGGTTGTTCCCAATCTATTTGCCTTGCCCCAAACATTTAGATCAAGGTTCCTATCTAGAACATTGCAGTTATGGCTGGTATCAAAACCATGAAAACCTTTAGCATGATTTATTTTATTACGGCAGAAACTACTCTGGAAATCACTGGAATTCAAAGGAATAAACTAAGGAATTCAAAGGAAAGAAAATCAATACACTGCCCAAGAGCACCCAGTGGCATGCATACATAAAAGAGTCCCCACATGGCCACTCATCATGGAGGCTAAGCTTCCAGGCATACATAGTTCTTTGTGGCCTAAGGATACTTGAAACACAGACAGGGATTTGCAGGGTACAACTAGCAGTGCTTGCAAATACCCAAATGCCAGAAGAAAGGTATGTAGCTGCATACTTACTCTGTCCTTATCCCTTCATCCCTGCAGCATACTTTCTTTCAGCAATATTCCCAGACATCTTGTCTGTTCTCATACTTCTTCAAAATTCTCTCTTCTTACCTTGTTTCCTCTATTAGCACATCTCCTTCCTCAGCCAATCATAACTTTCTCCCACTTTGCCACTTTTGAAGCAGCAGCAATGCTTCAAAACAATAATAGCTGACATGTTGTAATAGGAATTTGAAGATCTTCTCTGCCCCTAGACCCTTTGCTTAAGTGGCTTGAGTGGCTCTGAGAATTTTCCCTGATTTGAAAGTATACTTGTCCCCCTAATAGGCTGAATGTGGTCACGTGGAGCTTGTGGTGGGAGGCTTGTTTTTTGGGAATGGCCACACCTTGTTACTTTGTAATTGGGCAGTGGGTTAAGAGGGCTGTGACATTCTCTGACCCAGGAGAAGGCTGTGTATATGCCCTGATGTGAGGTTTTGCTTTAGGGCTCACTTTGAGAAGAGTTGTGTGATTTGACCAGACGAGACTCTGGGAAGCCGTTTAGCACCACCCCCCTCCCTTTGAAAAACCCAGATGCTGGTGCTTCCCTCTCTAGTAACTGATTAAGGTATGGATGTAATTAATGGTCTGATGGTTAAGCCTGTCTACTGCTCGGTTTCTGTTTGCCTGTAACTTCTGCTTGTAATTTGTTTGTATTCTCTGAAGTTCAGGCTGCTGACTTTTTCCCTTGAACTAGGTAAATGATATATGTTTGAATGATTAAAGTAAGACTGTTAACCCTTTTGAGTTGCTTTCCTTTAGAAAAGCAGATCTAATAACCTGTGCTAGCAGCCATCCTGGGTATGCTAGGGTGCTTGCTGATACACATGTAAACACTTCTTTAAGTATTTCGTAGTCATTATTTCATTTGTTACCAAAACTCTCTGCATTAAGTATTATATATAGTAGTAGTATTTTTCCATGGGAGAAAAAAGCTTACCATCAAGCACATAACACCTAAAATCCTACCATAATTTCTGTGAAGGATTAATGCTGCAGTTCTTTATATAAACTATTTCTATCTGCTAATTGAATCATGCCACAGCACTCTGTACCTTGTATTTGGTGCCCAGTCCTATTTATCCCAGCACTATGTACCCTAAAATCCTCTACTAATCAGTGCTTCTCTCTAACATCTGACTGGCTCATCCCATTATGACTTTGGAACCCTTTCTTTATTGGTAGCAATCAGCTGCACTTTATATCCTTCAGTTTGATAAGGACATTGCTTCTACCTCCTTGCTTTAATGGGAAGTTGGCTTTCTCTTGAGGTTACTATATCTTTTCACCTCTGGTAAATACAACTCTTCTTCAATATCTTTATAGAGTAACCTATTTCAATGGACAGAGTACTAGTCTTAGTGTCAAGAAAGCCCACATTTAAATACTATCCCAGACTGGATGACTTAATTATGAGTTGGATATACTTCTTGCTTCCCTCTGCTAGTTCCAAATCTTTCTAGTTCCAGATCTTTCTAGTACCATTCATCAATTATCTTTTCTCTTTTGAAGTTCATTTAATTGGCTTCTATTTTTTTCTTCATCTCTTTTGGTGTTGTAGACTGATCTTCTTGTTAGTATTTTTTTTTTTGGAAGGGAGAGGGCAGGGCAATTGGCATTAAGTGACTTGCCCAAGGTCACATGCCTAATAAGTATGTCAAGCGTCTGAGGCCATATTTGAACTTGGTTTCTCCTGACTCTAGTGCTGGTGCTCTATTCACTGCACCACCTACTCCTCCTTGTTAGTCTTTCAACTTCTTCAGTGTCTTTAGTGCCTCACCTCATCCTTTGGCACCTTAAAAGATTTAAATATTGATGGTGATGACGCTTATAACAAACTGAACTCTCTATAACCTCTTTAACTTCAGTGAATTGTTTCTTTACTCCACTTCAGCCATTCACTGACATGGTCACAGTTAGTGTCACTTAATGGAACTTTACCACATCAAAAATTTAGAACTTTGAAATTGTATTCTCTTGCCACAACCTATTTTTCTTCTTGTTCCTCTTACACCATGTTATATCTTTGCTTTTATCTTGTGATCCTTCCCTATCTCTACTTTCCCTCTTGCTTTGTTTGCTACCATAATTTTCCTTGAATCCATTATATTCCCATTTAATGTTGTAAGAGTTACAACTCTAGAATCCCTTGGCCCATTGACTTTGCCCTGGGCTATTGTACTTTCAAGATTTCTTCTATGTAGAGTACAAGCTGCTGGCCTTACATGATCCTGAATGTGGTTCCATGGTATTTGAACTACTTCTCACTGGATGTTTGCAATGGTTTGGTTTGGTTTCTTTTTTCCTTTGACCTCAAAGTTCCAGATTTTACCTGTGGGATTCCAATGATTTTTTGTTTTGGGATTCCTTTCTATCTTTCTTTGCCCTCAGGTTCTAATGGAGCTGGTAGATGATTTTCTTTGTGATATCTTGAAATATAGCATCTAGGTTTTGTTTGTTTGTTTTAAATAATTTTTTGGATACCTAACGATTCTTAAACTATTTCTCCTGGACCTATTTTCCATAGCAGATTTTTTTTACATCAGATATCTTAAAGTTTTCTTTTATTTGATCAATATTTTGGTTTTATTCTCAAATTTCCTGCTATCTCATGGAGACACTGATTTCTATTTGGCTTATTGTAGTTTTCAGGGAGTCCATTTGTTTCTTTTATAGATTTAATTTCTCAAAAAAACCCTCTTGCTTCATTTCTTCTAGATATTCATGTTGTTCTTGTGAGAATTCCATGTTTTTCTTTGAGTCTTTGCTTATAGTTTTAATAGAGTTACTCTCTCCTTTTAGAGGGCATCTCTAGATCCACAAAATAGCAACAAAAATAGTCAATGTTTTTTGTTTGTTTTATTGATTTGCAGATCTCTCCAGTTTTATTTCCTGAATTATTAGTTTATGTCATAGTCAGGCTGAGTTTTCTGATGTGTTTTTGGGTTGGGTGATAGACTTTCTTTGGCTTTGCTCTGGGTTCCCTGGTTCTTGCACTAATGTCAGGGAGATCAGCACCTTTTTCATCTTTGAGATTCAGTGCTGGCCTTCAGGCGGAATTCTAGGCATCTTGTAGTGTCTGCTATCCTAGTCTGAGCATTGCCATATTTACAGTGGTCATCACAGCTCCCCAAAGCTCTCAGTTTTTCAGTTTCATGCTTCTTGACCAGATCCCTCAACAACACTCTGATTTCCTTCAAGATTTCTCAGGAAAGATGGTCATGCTTATTGCTTCTAGACAGAGAACCTTATAGGTTACACATTCTGTTGAACTTTGTCTAGTCAAGCTGAACCTCTCTCTGTTAGCTTCTGTTGTTTCACTTCACTTTAATTGACTTTGCTGGTGGCCCCCTTTCTTATTGCCTATGGGCTTCTAGCTCTTTTGTGTATTTTTGTTTTGTGTGTGCTGTTCTGCGGTAGTGTAGTTCTTCGTGGCTTTCTTGATTGTTATTCATTCTGTTACAAGTTTCCAGTTTTTCCTGCTTTAGATATGTGAAAACAAGTCAGTTGTTCTTCCTTACAGGCCGCTCATTTGGCCAGAATTTGCTAGATCTGTCTCTTTAGGCCATGGCTCCTTTTCTTCCCTTTGATCTTTTTCTCTTTTTATGCCATGATAATTTCTTTCTTAAGAGCTTCTCATCTGTCTCAACTAATTCCGCCATAAAATTTTTCCCTATGGAATCACTGCATACCCTTCCCCTGACCTCTTTGAAATTGGTTCACCCTAAAGCTAAGGTACATATTGTGCCATACCTCACTTTCTTTCTCTTCTATCATAAATTTTCAGATAAAATTTTGATTACCCTCCTCTCTGCTGAAGTGGATTATGAAGGAAATGGGGATGATTAGCTTGAATAAGCCATGTCTTATTTGGGGCATGATAGCTACCTTCAAGTTCCTAAAATGATGTTATGTGGGAGAGGGATTAGACTTGTTCTATTTGACCCTAAGAACAGAACTAGAAGAGATAGGTGGAAGTGGCAAATTCAGGCTGGATATAACAAGATTTATTTTCTAATAATCAGAATTCTCCCAAAATGACATAGTTCATCTTGGAAGGAAATGAGTTTTCCCCTCCCTACCGTTAGTCAAATTAAAGGGCACATAATCATTTTTGTATGTATTATAGAGGGGATTTCTTTTCAATTATGCCATGAACTATACAGCCTCTGAAGTATCTTTCAACTCTGAAATTTTATACTGATTCCTCTCCCTTGCTCTCTCTCACTTCTTTCCTTTCTTCCCTCCCTCTCAATCCCCCTCTCTCATTCTCAGTCTCTGTGCTCTCAGGATACACATGCATATGTATTTACCACTGAATAATTTTTATATGTTCTATACATTTACATGTATATTCTACAAAATGTGTGTGTATATATCTTTAATAGACAGGTGCATTTATATATTATATAGACATGCAAATATATTTGAATGATGTATGTGCATAGGATATACATGTGAGAAAACATGTCATAGCCTTGGTATCAAGATGGCCTAAATTTAAGTCCTGCTTCTGACATACAATGGCTGATTGACCTTTGGACAATTATTTAACATCTCAATGCCCAAATCAGCTTATATTCTCTGAGACTATAAATTTCAGAGAAAATGATGATCAAATACTTATACACACTTATACATAGATACACATAGGCATGGTATATTTGTAACTTTCTATATTATATCAGCTTACTATGTGTATATTATGCACCTGTATTGCAGATACATAAAATATGCAAATATGCATTTCTTGTATTTTAATTAAGCATACAAATGGATACATATGTCTGCATATATCTATACTATGAAAAATATATTTCCTAGTCTTTGAACATTGGGAAAGTCTTTTCCATGAAGATTTTCTTAAATGTTTCATGAAACCTACTTTAAAATTTTCCTATACCTCTTCATTTTCCTACATTATAATCCAGAGTTGCTGACAACTGAGAAATTGGTTTAGAGAAAATGTTCATTTTGTTCAATTTACTTGGTAACACTGAGGTTCTTTCAAATCAACCAAACAATAGATTGTTATATCATGAACTTGTGCTAAGTGAGCAATATGTGTGATTTTCTCAAAAATGAGGCTGCATGGACCAATTTGGTAAATGTGAAACTTTAAGGATATCTACTTTCAAGTTTTGATGAGGTAAATGCAGAAAGAAAAGAAGATTGAGTGCAATTTATGCTTGAACAAAATGTAATCCTCAGTAAGTAACTATTTAACATACTCAGAAAATAACACAGGTCTATATATTTTTCTTAAAATTATAGCTTCTGAAAATCTGAGAATGGGTTAATTTTACTTTTGAGTCACCTTTTGCATCAGTATTTTCTGTCCTTAGTACATGATTTCCTGTATAGACAGATGAATATTAAGGTAATGCTCAGTTAGCTTTGTCCCCTTCTCAGGCTACACAGCAGGAAGCATGGCAAGTTCACAAAGGGTTCCCACTGAGCAAATGAAGAATTCTGCTCCCCCTTCTCCCTTTCCCTCTACACGTTCCCCTTGACCGTTTCAAAACCTGACAACTCTGAAAACTAAGTGTGAGCACAGTTTGTTTGTTTTCATGTTTGGTCCATTTACAGGTTTGCCTTCATATTTGAGGTTTCAGACACCCTTCCCTTCTCTTCTCCACCACAGACAAGTGAACAACTTAAATTGTATCAAAGGCTGAGACTCACAAATTTATGCTTTCTCTATCAATTTAATTTCCACTTCTAGCAGCTGTTTGGGGGCTATGAAAATTCTCAGAATTTCACAGGGTAGGGAATACATAAGGAAGGGACTAGAGAATAGCCTGACCTAAGTGGCACACAGAATAAAGTTCTGTGCCTGGAGTCAGGAAGAGCTGAGTTCAGATCAAGCCTCCAACATTTACTAATTTTATAATCTTGGGCAAATCATCTAACCCCGAATTGCTTTACTTTCCTCAATTGTAAGAAAAAGATTAAAGTAGCATCTACTTGTAGGGGAGTTGTGTGTGATCAAATGGGATAATTTTGCTTTTTTTTTCCAATGGAAAAAATTCAGTTATTCAGCCTGGGGACAGGGGCAAGTTCATTATAGAGGATAAAGTGGAATCTTGGAGGTCTGGGCTATCTAAGCCCTAATTTCTTCTTCTCCTTCTTGCTTCTTCTGAACAACATCCAAGTTGCAGTCCTTCCACATGCCCTTTCGTAGCTTGATGGGATGTGAGATGAGATAATACTTTTAAAATGTTTAACACTGTGCCTGGTAAATAGTAGGCACCTTCTAAATGCTAGTTTTTATCATTACCTGGACTTTGCTGATTGCCATCAATCATGCCTCTCTATACACATTTGTGCCATAAATATTGAATTTTTTCCAGAGTTCTGAAACTGCTAATAAAGGGGCATACAAGAAAAAGTAAAATAAATACTCTCAAATATAATCACATGTAATTGTATCTAAAACAGCTGATTCCCTTCTGTGAAATTTCCTAGACCTTTAAGGCACCAGAGAAGCACAGGAAATGGAAGGATCTGTGAGGGAATTGGCCAGAACTGGAAACATTAAAGAAGGTGCCAGAAGGTTGTTAATTGTCACTTTTAGTGGAGCATTTAAAACCAGGAGACTGCACTGATGGAGGGAAAGGAGGGCAAGCAGCCAAACACATCAGACATGCCAGGAGGAAAATTCAGGTTCTATGAGCCTTCTAAGGGTATATTTGTCCTATGAAATAGGAATAAGAGGACACTTCCCTTCACTGAGGCATCAGAAGGTCAGGATGTGGCTACAAAGACTGAGATCAATTGTGCACTAAGGATGCCAAGAGACTTACTGGAGCCAAAGAAAAGGTAAATGGTGTGACAATGTCGGAATGGTGCAGCTGCCCCTGGGAGAAGTTCTAGACTGCTAATGACCTTAAACTGCTTTCTGAGACTCAGGGAGCTGAAACTGATGTTGGTGAGATCACTTCTCATTCTATTTGATAATGACTTTGAAAGTAGAACACAGGATTGCCATTTTAGGAAAGATTACTTTGGTGAATTAGGAATACCTGACCAGAAACTGAAGTTGTAGGGAGGGACAGGAAAGGAGTGAGGGGTTTTCTGATTTTATCATAGTGACAATGCATCTTAGAGCTTTAATGTTACATTTGTAAAATCCTATGCAACAACTATAAGCTCTAATGTAATTTTACATATCTTTAGGTCATGAAATATTGCACAGACGATATGAATCAATAAAAAAGAGAATATGAGCATTTTTAATAATGAGTATCTTCTAGTCATAGGTATGAAGTCATAAATGGTCATGGAGGCTATCTTCTCAAAGATCATCTGAGGCTACTCCATAGTGTTCTTTGCACTTTACAACAATGCTGCTTCTGAAATCATGTATAATTATCACTTTTATCTTTTAAACCCTAGATCAATTCAGGGGGAAACCAAGCAGGCACTAGGTTGCTGAGAGTTCTTTAGTGGGCATGCATAGAGATTTACCCAGGCAACCTTCAGCTGTGTGAGACCTGCACTGCTAATTCAGGCTTAGAGAGCCACCACCTCCAGGTGTGAATGCAAGGGACAAAGGTTTCTGTACAGATGAAGAGATCCATGTTTTGTACTTCTTACTCCTTTGTTCAAAAGTTTTTAATATTATCGATAGAACCAATATTCATAACTATGGTGAGTCCTAAGGCTAGGTTGAATCAGTCGATTGATAAACATGACTACCATGTGTCACGGTCTGTATTATGTCTTGGAAATACAAAGATTGAAACAGTCCCTACTTTCAAGAGTTTCAATCCAATATAAAGATGGGGAGCCATCATAGTTGGTCTGCAGTTCATTGCCACCCTACTGTAAGAGCATGTAAGGGCATTCATTAGCTATTTAATGAAGGAGACTATTACCATTTAAAGTACATTTACATAGATTGACTGACATTTGTTCCTCTAGTCGTATTGTTCACAGATCAATTAAAACCCAAGTGAGACTTCAGGGAGTGGGAAGGAATCAGAGCTTTGTCTTTATTTCCATAATGGGGATTTTCTGGAGGTAACCTTTTCTTTTTTCTGTTCTAAATGACTGGGATGCCCCCTAAGAAGAATGAGTATCCATGTATAGCTTTTCTTATAGCAGCACTCTACTTGGCAAAGGGTTAATGTTCCAGTAATAACTGTGTTTGAGAAGATCAACTTATTCAGATGTAAGCATCAGTTAATGCTTGTTCCAGACTCTGCGTTATTCAAACCTAGCATGTTTGAGAGTTTGGACATAACTTCTTTGGGCCTTATTGCTTTTTTGCTGTTGGAGTATATGACAAATTTTACATTACTTAATTGATATGAAACCCAGAGGGAGAAAAATAAATATGCTGTTACCAGATTTTGTGAGTGTATTAATGTGAGAAAAAATGGACATTTACTAATTTGTTTTATGAATTCCACGTATATTTTTGCCTATGAAGATGTTCCATGGTCTTCCTTAAAGTAGTTGAATTCTTTTTGTCTAACATTATGGACATGAAACCACACTCCCAAAGTGATGCTACAGGTCCAAAGTTGTGCCATAAAAAAAAATTCTCAGAGAAACATCAACCTCATAGAATATTCTATGATCCCAAGAATTTTAGCACCTGAAGGCGAGGGCACATGAGAAGGAATTTTGAGTCCTTGAGCACTCCCTGTAGTATTTCCACAGCCAGAAGGCTTTTCAGTCTTTTCTGTGCTCAGTAGTTTGATCAATATATATTTCCATTTTCTGCTCAGCATGGGGACAGGAAGAAATCACAGCTGCATAACCTGTGAGTCAGTTCTGGATGTGGCTCAACATACTTAAGGCTATTGTTAAAATAGGGAGAACTTTTGCCAAATTGCTCTTTTTTAAATACCCTTTTGAAGGACAATGTATTCTTTCCCCTGTTTCTTTGGGTTTTACTTGTTAAAACCTCTAAAAAAATAGTTAATACTCCTGAATAGAAATTGGACACATTTCTTTTTCTTTTTACCCATAAGACAAATGCTGAAAGATAAACTTTGTCTTCAAACTAATTTCAAATGGTCCCATGAATTGAATATGTTTTCTAATAGAAAAGTAAACATATTGTACAAGAATCACTGCATAATTCAGAATAAAATGCAAATTTATTATTGTACCTTCATTCTAACATTGTGTTCTGTCTTACTCATTGTCATCAGAAGTAATGTTGGCTCTATATCACAGTGTATAATCTGTATTGAATTATTAATTAAGTAAGGATTACTACAATTTTAATATATGCAGGTCTATTGATGGAATTCTTTTGTAGCAATATTTCATATTAAATTCTTCTGAAATTTAAAGCCACTCCATAATTCTAATAGACTAGTTAAAGTGGGATGATTAAGTGCAATTTTAAAAAAATTATTTTTAGAGTCATAAATTTTTAGAGTAGAACAAGGGGTTTGAGAAGATGTAGCCCAAGGGCTCTCATTTTGTGAATATTGAAACTAAGGTTCAGAAAGTTGAAATGAGTTGTTCAAGTTCACAGAAGCAACTAGGTCATTCTATTTCATTTTGTTGGTGGTTATGGTAGTGGCGGTGCTGGTGTTGGAGGGTTTCTATTTGTTTGGTTGTGGATTTTTTGTTGTTGCTTTTTCTTTTTTCTTTTTAGTTCCAACAGAAATAGAACTATCTTTTTATGTAAGCTAGATGTACAATTAAATAGATTATCCACATCAGATTAACAAAATGAATAAATTCATGTAATGATACTGGGATTTGAAGAGCTTCCATATCCCTTGAAGTTGCTGGTATAGCAGAAAGGGGTGGAGCAAGAGAAAGCCAGAGCCAAGCTAGTGTCCCTTGTGGTGGTGACTGGAAGCAGGGGCAGCAGCTGTGGTTGTGGCACGAGCTCTTCTTTTTTTGACCCAGACAGAATCTCTGCTAAGGACTCCTGCTGAGGACTTCCAGGGACAGGAACTGCAGGGGGCCAGAGCTGCTGGGAGCAATCTGCCTGGATGCTGAGGAGTTGTCATGTATTAGCAGAGCAGTATCTTTGCCAGAGGTAGCGTGTCCTGTTTTGAAGGCTTGAGAATGTGGGTGTTTACTACTTTAACTACATGTGCCAACTTCATAACTACTGTGTTTGCTGTGACTTTCTGGTTTTGGGATTCAGTTTACTGGTATTTAAATAAATGTTCTAGCTATATTTCTCACATAGAGAGCCTGTTACATTTTGTTATTAATAACCATATCAGCATACTCATAGTTACTATAGGCATTTTGACTACTGCATTGTTGATACAATTCACATGATCTTTATCTACAATGTAGGGTTTATTCCAATGTGGAGAGCTGATACTTTATTTTGTATAATATTATGTGGAAAATTGCCATGTCATATGTAACTACATAAATAAAGGCATACTCTAGACACAAATAAACTTTCAGAAACATTCTAAAGATATAGGATTAGAAAGAACTGGAAAGAGAAAATTCATAAAATCAGAGCAATTACTTGGGTACACAGTTCATTTGTTCAATCAGTCTCTTGTCTTTTCCCCAATATCCTGCTCTGTTAACTCTTTAGGTAGTTTTTGCCCCTCTTATCACTCTCTTTTCTTGATGTATAAAACTACCTTTACTATTGTCTACCATGAAACTTGAAATCCTAGTGTGGCCAAGTAAAGAAGTAATGAGGTAAAAAATATTAGAGAAGTTATTAGTATGACCTGAATAAGATTTGAGGAAGAAATTGTAAAGCCAATCAGGAGTAGATTCCTGAGAGAATGCTACTGTAAACAGCCTTTAAGATTTGGATTACACAGTATTAGTGAACACTCTGTTTATTCCATTACAAAATCAGATTCAGTACAATGTTCACAGTTTCAACAGTTCACAATGTTATATAAAATCTTCAGAAGAAGGAAAGTCTCAATATTATATCTTATTACAGAAAGGAACAAGGAAC
>JAQQSW010000056.1:94460-114838 GCA_028646575.1 Pseudocheirus occidentalis | reverse complement strand
GGTAAATGATATATGTTTGATTGATTAAAGTAATATTGTTAACCCATTTTCAGTTGCTTTCCTTCAGAAAAGCAGATCTAAGAACCTGTGCTAGCAACCACCATGGATATGCTAGGGTACTTGCTGATACACCTCCCTGCAGGGCTGCCTTCAGCGGGAGATTTATTTCTCTCTGTCACTTTGTGGGTTCTATAGCTCAAAATTTGTTTAAAATCATATTTTGTAGGTATTTGAGGCAGTTTTGGAGAGACCTCATGGAGTTTTCCTGCTTCTACACAGCCATCATATCTCTGCCCCATGACTTGTTCTTTGACTCATTTTGACTCATTTTTGTTAGAATTAGATTTTATAGTTTCAAATTAGTTTTCAATCTTTTCTTTTTATAGCTCTCCATTAAATGTAATTTTATTGTATTATGGTCTAAAATAATATGCATATACTATTTCTGCTTTTGGTTGTAATGTTTTTATAACCTTATACATGGTCCATTTTTTTGCTGAAAGTACTACATACAACTGAGAAATAGGTATATTCCTTTCTGTCCCCATCCAGTTTTCTATGTAGGTCCATCATATTTAACTTTTCTAAAATTCTATGCATCTGCATCTCCTTAACTTCTTTCTTGTTTAGATTTATCTAGTTTTGAGAGTGGAAAGTTGTTGTCCCCCACAAGTAGGATTTTATTATTTCCTCCTATAACTCATTTAACTTTTTCTTTAAGACTTGGATACTATTCCATTTTGTACATATATAATTAATATTGACATAACTTCACTCTCTTTGCTACCTTTTAGCAATTTTTTAACTAGTTTTCTTGATTATCTCATTTGCTTAGGTATCTATTTGTTTTTCCTTTTTCTCATCTCCTCATTGTTAAACCTCTTTTTATTTTTTGAGCTCAGCTGAAGTGTTATTGATTCTGCTCCAGCCCCTTATTTTTACTCTGCATGTGCCTCTGTTTAATATATGTTTGAATCTGGTTTATAATCTATTTTGTTATCTGCTTCCATTGCTACAGTTGTCTTGGATTGGAAAATTATCTCACCCCCAACCTTGTCAGTTCTGACACTTCATAATTTATTTGAGTCACTAATTTCAAGTAGTTTACAGGGGAATATTGAGAGAATTTATCTGAGTTCCTTCCTCCTCCCCACTGTCTTGGCTCCACAAGAGAACAGTTTCAGTGATATAGATATTAAGGTGTAAGAGGCTGAGGGGATAGTGTATTGTGAGCAATTGATGGATTGAGTTTAAATATTGTTGAAGAAGTCTGGTGGTAAAGGAAAGGAGGGAGATTGGATAGTAGTGTGGTGAGGTAGATGGAAAAGAATTTAATTTTTTATGACTTGGAAGAATGTTTGTGGGCAAATGATAAGGAAAGAAAAGTAAGAGAGATGAAAATGGATGGAAAAGGGTACTTACCACTTCCATGTCCTAGAAGAGACAGGAGAGCATGGGCCAAGAATAAGAGTAGAGAAACTCACTTGATGGAGGGTTTAAATTCACCTATGCCTCATATAAATTAAGTGGTAATATTGAATCGAGTTCAGGAGTAAAGTAGTCAATCAGTAAGTATCTATTAAGCACCTGCTATGTGTTAGGTACTGTGCTAAGCACTGAGTCAAAAGAGTTTTGCCCTGAAGGACCTCAAAAGAGTTAAGTTGAGGAAGTTTCTATAGGATGATCTTGAGCTTAGTGAAATAATCATAATGGAATTTTTTGGGGATGTGGGTGGGTAGGGGATTACGCACACACAAAGAGGAGAGAGAGAGAGAGAGAGAGAGAGAGAGAGAGAGAGAGAGAGAGAGAGAGAGATTTTAGTTAGTTACTGTGGAGAATGAGGTAAGTAGAAGTAAGGGAAATGACAAATATGGCAGGTGATGGAATAATAAAATTTAGGGCAATGGTTAGTAACTTGTCCAAGAAGACCAAAGACTATTGTTGATAGAAGCAATGAAAGAAAATTGGGGAATATGGTCTGGGGCAATATGGAGTGTTTAGAAAAACTGAGGTCCTGATATAAATGAAAAGCCAGTTTTGTGGGACTTAGAAAGTGGAGGAAATAGAAGACTGATAAAAGAGAATGAAATTTCAACATTGAAGATAGTGGAAGTAGTGCACTTCATGCTTCACATGTTGAAAGTGCCACACTACCAATTTGTGTTTGAGAGGAGGTGGAGAAAGAAGTTGTTTGATAGAGGAGGTTGAAGAGGAAATAAATGTTCATCCACATGAATTACAAAGTTCCTCAAAATGAATGAAGGGGAAAGAATGAAGAGAAAAACATTTATCCAGATGACTAAATCATGGAAGAAATTGGTATAAGGGTATGTTGCACTGGAAAGAGCACTGGGTGTAGAATCAAAGAATATGTGTTCAAATCCTGTCTCTCCAATTTACTACCTCTATGATCTTGGGCAAATCACTTTACTTCTCTGGGCATGAATATCTTTATCTCTAAAATGAGACACTTGTTCTAAATGACCTCAAAGGTCTGTTTCAATTGGAAAACTTCTGATAGTCCAAGGATGACTTGCCATTGATAAATGGAAGAACAAATTAATTTGGGGAATGTTTTGTATAAATATTATCATTTAGTGATGGATACATAATAAATATTTCACCAATACTTAATGACTAATTTAAATACCCATGAAGAACACATATTGTGACTTTTTATGGTTTTTAAAACATTACTCTTTGAAGTATTTTCAGAGTGTTTTAACCTCTTTTTTTGTATTTGGCACATGGTATTCCATTAGGGAGATTAAATAGATCCAAGCTGATTACTTGTTTTTCAACTGCACAAAATAGGAGGTTTATACAAAATATAGAAAATGTAATGAAGAGAGGAAAAGAAGAAAAGAAACCCAGAGAGAGCAATGGTATTAGCATTTAAGATTGTTTTGCTAAAGGTGACACAGATGTTGAAAAGCATTCTTAATCTACTCCATTATTTTACAAAGGAATAAAGAAAACCCCCAGCCTCATCTCAGACCATATACAAGATAGTTAAATAGAGTTTGAAAGTGGAGACAAAGGAAAAAGAAAAGGAAAGAATTATCACCCACGACCTTAAACATTCATCTATTTGTGATGGATAAATCCAATACTAACTCTAATTCACTCCAATATTTGGTGAATGGGCTTATCTGGTTAATTAAATTATCTGGTAAACAAAGGTTCAAAGAGAAAACTTTCTTGTTTTTTACCCTTTTTGTTTCAAACATTAACAAAATGTTTCATTTCCATTTTTTTCCTCTTTTAAGTTGTCTTGGCTAAACATCACTGACTCTTTGATTGTTGAGGAAGCGGATCTTTCTGAACATGAGTTTTCCTTGGGTAGTGCTGTGGGTGCAGGTGAAAGAAAAGAAGGGAACTGAGATTCCTGACTGATAAGCTGAGGGTATATGCCAGAATTATTTTTATTTTTGAGGGAGGATGTCTGTTATTTTTTTATTGCTATACTAAAATATTTAGATGAATTTTTTTTCTTGCTTAGATTTTTTCCCCTTAAAAGCATAATTAAGTAGAAAACATCTACTCAATTGGGAATTCTAGGAAATTTAATTCTATTTAACATGGGTTTTAATGCAATCCCTAACCCAAATGAAAATAAATAGCAAAAATAAACATTATTTGTTTCCTAATCAGTCAGAATGTAAATTTGCATTCCCAACTAACAATCAATCTCAAAATGACATAAAGGAAAACATTGTTACTATTTAAACAATATTACAATCTACTCTTATAGTTGCTCAGTTTTTCAGAGCTCATTTTTCAGTACAAGAATTTAAAACATCATTATTATGAAGAGGATCTCTTATAATGTGGTAATTGAGTTGTGCTTTGAAGAAAGCCAGGAACTCTAGCTTAAAAAAGAAAAAAAAATACCTTAAGGTAATACCTGATTAATTGCCAACTGGGTAACATAGACAATACATGGGTTGATATCAGAGAAGAGAGAAATCAGTAGAGTACACTGAAAAGTCTTTATGGAAGAGAGGAGTCTAAAGTTGGGCCTTGAAGTATAGGTTTTCTTTGTATATGATGTGTCCACTATCTACTTTTATTTCACTATAATGAGCCTTAGCTCATTTTGGAATACTCAGCTGAAAGAAACATTCTCTACTTATTGTTCCTTCAAACCAATCATATATCTTCTTACCTTTGATCTATATTTCTTCTTCCTAGAATGTTCTCCCTTCACCTCTACACCTGTGTAAAATTCTTGCTTTCCTTTGTGACTTGAATGATGCTATTGCTTTTTGTTCACTCCTTTTCTATGTACTTCTACAGTGGCTATAGCTCTTTGTTTTACTCAGATGGTTTCTCATTACTCACAACAGAAAATACAAATTACTGATCCTGGAATTCACGGTCCTTTTATGATCTATGTTCAACCCACCTTTCTGCCTTTTAGGAATTCTACACATCAAAAAAACTGAATGATTCTTGATCCCCTATAGCTTACATTTTAACACTTCTGAATGGAAAGCATGGGTTATGTTTCCTTCTATACTCTTAGTACTTAGAATAGTGCCTTACATTTAGGGGAGCAGGAGATGAGGGAAAAAAATAAGGAGAAAAGGGGGGGGAGCCACAGAGCCAAGATGGCAGAATAAAAGCAGGAACTTGCTTGAACCATGGCTCCAACTGTAAAAATGACTCTAAAGAAATTTTAGAGCTACAGAACCCACAAAGTGACAGAGAGAAACAAATCTCCCACTGAAGGCATCCTGGCAGGCCAACAAGAAGGGTCTGTTGCATAGGTCTGGGAACCAAGGACAGTCTCATGTAAGCTATGCTGGCCCAGACCCATGGTGGTCCCAACCACCAGCCTAGAGCAGCCAGAGCAGATTGCAGGAGTGTGAATCACCAGCAGGTGTGGTGGTTTCCAGACTTCTCAAGCCATAAAGGCCAAAGAAAAAGTAAAAGGTCAGTGGAGAATCCCTGTTGATGAAGGGTAAGAGTAGAGCGTGGTCTGGTGTAACAGCAATCAGTTTATCAGATACTTAGCGCTTTGTAACTCAGGGTTAAGTAGCACTTAGTAACTTAGGGCTAAGTATGGAAGGTGTGAGCCTTGTCCACTGTTGAGAAGGCATGAACTCCCCTGTTGACTTGGAAGAAGGCTATTGGCTGAGACAGGAGGCCAGTGCTGTATATAAGGAAGAATTCTAGAGACAGAGAGATAGAACTGGAATTTTCCCGTGGAGGAAGCAGGGTTGTCTCAGCATTTGGGAGCTGGGCTACTGGAAATGAGTTGGAGTTTTCTTGAGAAAGGGAGGGGGGGAGGGAGAGAGAGAGAGAGAATTTCTCTCCCAGAATCTGGACTGAGAAAAGAGATAGAGTTTTCCTGAGAACAGAATCTGATGAAGGCCATCCAGAAGGCCAATATACCTTCTGGGTCCTAGGGCCAGCTGAACTGATGAAGACTGAAGAAGAATGACTAGGATAAGACTTTGTTTATTCGTGGCCTGGTTGATCCTTGATTCCAGGCAAGAGACGTGGGGAAGGATTTGAGATGTGCTGGACCCTGTGAACTTCAGTGGGCAAGGACCTGGGAGCTGTCTACCTCTGTGGACTGGACAAGAACCTGGCAGCTGTCTGCTTCTGGATCCAGGCGACTTTTTTGTGGATTCAGGAGGGAGCTGGGACTATGGAAGGGGATCCAGAGGATCAGAGAGACCACCTAGAGTCAAGATGAAGAAAAGGCCTCCCCTTGGATGAAACTGATGTTTGCTGGAAACCAAGGGGTGGAGAGTTTGTGCGGTTTTCTAATGACTGTATTACTGACTAATGATATTTAGTAATTGGGAATCTAGCTTAGTGACTGACTGCTAGATGAGTGACTGATTAAGTTAATGGTTGCCCCATGAATTGATTGATTGAATGATTAAGTGACAATGATTTCCCCCTTAGGGAAACCAGGTGATTATTCTTTTGTTCCTTGTTCAAAAAATTGTGGCCACTATAGTGAAAACTGTGTGGCCATTCTCATGTTAAGCTGTTATGAACACTATATTGTGACTTTCTGTGATAAGTTGCAATGTTGTGAATATTATACTGTGAATGTTTGCCTTGATTTGTAATGGAATAAACAGTGTTTACTATTACTGTGTAATCCAAATCTTAAAAGTTGTTCACAGTAGCATTCTTTTGACCAAATGGAAAAGCACTTTCAAAAACTCACTGAAGAGAATAGTTCCTTCAAAATTAGATTGGAGCAAATGGAAGCTAATGACTTTATGAGAAATTAATATACTATGAAACAGATTCAAACAAATGAAAAAAAAACAGAAGGCAATGTGAAATATCTCATTGGAAAAAAAAGCACTGACCTAGAAAATAGATCGAGGAGAGATAATTTTAAAATTATTGGACTGCCTGAAAGCCATGATCAAAACAGAGCCTAGAAATCATCCTTCCAGAAATTCTCAAGGAAAATTTCCTGGATATTCTAGAACCAGAGGACAAAATATAAATTGAAAGAATTCACCAATTACTTCTTGAAAAAGACTGCCAAAAGAAAACTCCTAGGAATATTACAGCCAAATTCCAGAGTTCCCAGGTCAAGGAGAAAATATCACAAGCAGCCAGTAAGAAACAATTTGAGTATTGTGGAAACACAATCAGGATAACACAACATCTAGCAGCTTCTACACTAAGGGACTGGAGGAAGTGGCTTGGAATATGATATTCCAGAGATCAAAGGAGGTAGGATTAAAACCAAGAATCACCTACCCAGCAAAACTGTGTATAATGTTTCAGGGGAAAATATAGGGCATTCAATAAGGTGGAAGACTTTCAAACATTCTTTTTAAAATTTTAAAATATTTATTCTTTGTATTCATTTATTTATTTTCTTGTTTACTTCATTGATTTCCACAAGCTTTTGAGTTCCAAATTTTCTCCCCATCTTTCCCCTACACAACAGCTCAAAATAGCCATCCCACTGTATAGCCCCTCCCCCAATCTGCTCTCTCCTATGTCCTCCCCCTATCTCTTCTGACTTTCTGGTAGGGCAGGATGGATCTCCCTACCACAGTGCCTGTATATCTTAATTCCAAGTTGGATGTAGTTAATAAGAGTAATAATAATAATTACATTTATATATATGTGTGTATATGTGTGTGTACACACACACACACACACACACACACACACATACATACTCATATATATTTTTAACACTTGATTATGGAACTTCAAATTCTAGATTCTTTCCCTTCCTCCCTTGTCTCCCACTTCCACTGGAAGAACAAACAATTAAATACAGGCTGTACATGTGTAATTATGCAGAATATGTCCACAGTGGGCATATTGTGAGAGACTGATTATATATCCCTCCTTCCTATTCCTCTGCCTGGCCGTGTTCTATTCTCTACCCTGTCCCTGTCCCTTTACAAAAGCATGTGCTTCCAGCAACCCTATCCCCACTCTACCCTGCCCTCCATCATCCCACCTCTCATCCTTATCCCACCTACTCTCCTGTGTGGCAAGATACCCAGTTTAGAATTTATGTCATTCCTTCCCTAAGCCACATTCAGTGAGAGTAAGGTTGACCCTTTCCCTTTTGCCTTCCTGTTTTTTCCCTCCATTGTAACAGTTATCCCTAGCCTCTTCTGTATGAAATGATTAACCCCATTCTGTCTCTCCCTGTCTCCTCTCATTCTAATCCTCTCCCACCTCAGAATGTAAACTTTCAAGAGTATCATCCCTTCCTATTCAATTGATCCTGTGCCCTCTATGAACTCACATATACACATACTCAGATATGTGTTTGTACACATATAGAAACTCTCCTATATAGATGTATGTGTATGTATATATATATGTGTGTGTGTGTGTGTGTGTGTGTGTGTGTGTATACATTTATATTCCCTTCACTTATCTTCATACTGAGAAAAGTTTCATAAGTTACAATTATCATTTTTCCATGTTGGCATGTAAACAGTTCAACTTTGATAAGTTCCTTATGATTTCTTTTCCATGTTACCTTCTCATACTTCTTATATTTGAGTGTCAAATTTTCTTTTCATTTCTGGTTACTTTTAAGCATTCTTGATGAAAAGACCAGAACTGAACAGAAAATCTGCCTTTCTAATACAAGAATCAAGAGAAGCATGAGAAGGAAAACAGGAGAAAGAAATCATAAGGAACTTATGAAAGATGAACTTTATATTCCTACATGGAAAAATGATCATTGTAACTCATGAGACTTTTCTCTGTGTGAGGATAGTTGAAGGGAATATATATGTATATGTATGTATGTATATGTGTGTTTGTGTGTGTATATGTATGTATGCATGTATGCATACATACATATATATGCATGTATAGGAGGGTGTATTGTGCATAAATATATATACATATATTTATATTATATATATTTGTACATATTATATATGTATATATGTTTGTGTATATGTATATGTATAAATATATACATATCTATTATATATATACATGTGAGTATGAGTATCAGTTGAATATGAAGGGATAATATTTAAAAAAAGTAAGAGGTGAGAGAGAAATATATTGGTAGAAGGAGAAAGGGAGAGATAGAATAAGATAAATTATCTCATATAAAAGAGGCAAGAGAACACTGTTACAATGGATTTTAAGAGTGGAAAGGTGAAAGGGAATGGGTCAACCTTACTCTCATTGAATTTGGCTTAAGGAGGGAATCCCATACACATTCAATTGGGTATCTTACTCTACAGGAAGGTAGGGGGAAGGGCATAAAAGGGAGAGGAATGGTAGAAGGTAGTGCAGATTAGGGGAGAGAGTACTTAGAAGCAAACACTTTTGAAAAGGGACAAGGTCAAATGAGAAAATAGAATAAGTGAGAAACAGGATAGGATGGAGGGAAATATAGTCTTTCACCATAGAACTACTATGGAAATGTTTTGCATAACTACACATGTACAACCTTTATTGAATTGTTTTTCTTCCCATTGAGGGTGCATGAGGAGGGAAGAAGGGAAAATATCTGGAAATCAAAGTTTTAAAAAGAAATTAAAATATGTTTTTAATGTGTAATTGGGGAATAAGATATAGAGGCACAGGGGTATATAAATCAATTTTGCCCTACTAGAAAATTAGGGGGGCATGAGGGAGGATATAAGAGAGAACATATTGGGGGAAGAGATATTCAGTAGGCTTCCTATCTTGGGGCAGGGGAAAGATGGGGAGAAAATTTCTAACTCAAAATCTTGTGTAAATGAATGTTGAAAACTAAAATTAAATAAATTTAGAAAAAAGGAGAAAAATTGTTTAAAGAAAACATCTCATTACTTATATAGCTATGTTCAAAATAATTACTTCTTACAAAACAAAATATGCAAATTTTCAAATATTCTTTAATTATTTTGATTAGATATTCCATATTCATCTAGTGACTTTTCTTATTAATATAGCTTAAAAATTCGGAGCTAATAGCTGATTTTTTACATTTTGTTCATATATGTTTTGAAGTGGAAAGGATTGGAACTTGTCCATGTCACTAAAGGATGGCATGAAGGATTTGATGAAAGGATGTCCCATACCAAATGTTGTATCACAGCAAGGTTATCTGTTTGGAATTTGGGGAACAGCAGAACTGAGTGAGGAAGGCAATTTAGGGTGAGAATATTTCTTCTACCAATGCAGATCAATAGCTGTGAAGCAACTTGGAATCTTAAAGGGTTTTCTGGGACATTATGAGGTTAGAGCAGTGACTTAGAAGTCCAGAATCACACAGCCCGTAGATAACAGAAGCAGGGCTTGAATTTGATGTTGAGTTTTCTGATAAGCTTATCTCCCTCTTGCACTAAGTATAAAAGTTGCTTAATAAATGTTAAATTGAATTCTATCATTTGGCATATGCTGGCACTTTGTATTATTGTCACATTACACATAAGCTCAGTTTTCCTACTAGATTGATATTTCTTTGGTGCAAGAGTTCATGTTGCAGGGTGGCTAGGTGGCGCAGTGCATAGAGCACCAGCCCTGGAGTCAGGACTACCTGAGTTCAAATCTGGTCCCAGACACTTAACACAAAAAACTAGCCATGTGACCTTGGGCAAGTCACTTAACCCCAACTGCCCTCCAAAAACAAAAAAAAAAAAAGAGTTCATGTTTCATATCTCTTTGTATTACCACTGCTTAGTAAAGCACTTTATGCAGACTGTGGAGTCAATGTTTTTGATTGTTTACTTATTTTCAAGACAGTAGAAAGGTATGAGATACACAGACAACAAATAATGCAGTTTCTTTTGTGAAACTTGAGTTAGAACAATTTTTTTAAGTGGAGTAATGTAAAAGTAAAGTCAAAGTTATATGGGTAATGGAGAGAAATAAAGCAAGAAAGGCAGGTTGGAGCTAGTTTATGGAAAGCCAGCTGAAAAATCGAAGGAAATATTCACAAGGCAAATGAATGCTTCTAGCAAGTCTACAGGAAAAACACTTAATCTAGTAAAAAGTAGGGTCATGATTATATTAATGTGTAAAAAAGTGAGTGCATTAATTTGAAATATATTTTCATTAAAAAACTGGTTCAGTAAAACTTCTTTTATAGAGTTAACTTTGGTAATTTATGTTTTGGGACTTAACCGAAGCACTACTTAAGGGTTTGAGGAAATACTACACCAAATGCTATATCACAGCAAGGAAATCTCTGAAGGTTAAATAGAGTATTTGGTAGCATCAGGCTGCTCAAGAGGAATGTCTAGAGAATGAAACTAGCACCACAACTTAAGCCAAGAAAACAGGATGCAGATGATTCAGTCATGATGAGAATCAGAACTTTTGTTCTATCATTGCTAATAAGCTAGTGAATAGATTTGTATCTCTGTCCTTGTTATCAAAGAGAAGTAGTCATGTGGAAGCAGACCCTGACAATAGCCCCATCTGGCCTTTCACATTTATTAGTGGGATCAGATAGCAGCTGGAATTTATGTACTTGAAGACAACACCTTTTTCATTTTTTAAATCCACTAACTTAGAATGGAATCTTTCCCAACTGATGAAATTATAAGGAGGATTTAACTGTTAAGAATATATACCAATTATTTTAATGAGTCTTAGAAAAAAAAAGATGTGAACATCATTGAAGTTACAACCAGGAATATTTATTTAGATTGTTGAGTTTGTGCATCTGGGAAAAGTACTGTGCCTTTGGCAAAACTAGAATATGCTGGAAGAAAAAAAAAGTTAGATTCATTAGAAGAAGCCTATGACATATAGAATTCCTTTAGTATCTCAGCTTGAGTAATGCGCTTGCATGTGCACAAGCACACATGGAGTGAATTATCACCATTCTCTGACTTTAATCATGTACAAGTTTTGTTTCCAAGTTTTAGAAAATACTTTTTTTCCTCTCTGAATGATTTTATTGCAAATAAAACAATCTAGCCCTTAATGGCATAGAAACATATCCTACTGAAATATTAAAATTCATATTATAAGTACCATTCCAAAAGTACAAGGCTCAGCAGTACATTTTTCACCCTCTTGTGAGGATGCAGGTATGTTCCAAGAAGGAAAGAACCAGTGTCATCCTTAATTGTTAAGTGTATGTAAATAAAATGTAAAAAATATGGAGGATAAATTTCTGTTAGGTTCTCCTTGCTTTTACTCAAGAAATTATGAAAATAAATGAGTCAAAAAAGTTAGTTCTTGATCTCATTTTTAACATTGGTAATTCCTTGATTTCTACCATATTTGAAGTAATGCTTTATATACAATCAGCTTTCTTTTGGGAAAACCAGCTTAAATTATGCTGTCCTTGATGCCCTGCTCAACTTCTTTGTTCTCTCTCTTTGCCTGGCAGACAAGAGAGGCCAAATCTTGGTTTAAAAGCAGAAAAAAGGCAAAAAAAGTATAAATACTTCCTTTTAACACTTAAAACTCAAAAGAGTTTACCATGGTCACATGAACAATCAGATGTAGATAGGAGATTTCACTTCTCTTGGACTCTCCCCTAGCAGAGAGTAAGAAAATTAGTAATTAAATTAATAAGAAAATACGATGAACACTAGGATAAATTCATTATTGAGAAGAGGAAGCTAAATGCAGGAGAAAGCATATAGTGAAATGTTAATAAGGAAACCTGAATACTGGTATTGGGTCTGCCAGGGTGTACTTGGGGAATCACTTAAAATCTTTGGGTCTCAGTTGCCTCATCGATAAAAGAAAGAAGTTAAACATTATCTCTAACATTCAATCCTAATATTTTATGACAATCAAAAATAGTGCTGAATGTAATCAATTTATAGAAGAATAAAGAAGCTAGAACTAGTACAAAGATGGGAGGAGAGATATCCTAAAAACATCCAATTAAAAACCTTTATTATTTTCTATGCTTGAGGAATTGAAAATGGTATTAGGTAAATATTCTGGTCAGCTAAAGAATGAAGTAATGTTGCTCCAGGTGATCTCACTTTCATCCTTTATCTTTTTATTTCCTTTTAAGAACAGTAAGACAAGGAAAAGACAGAGATTTATGATTCTTTTTGATAGCCCTGGAAGGATAAAAACCAACTCTTTTTCTCCTTCAGAATAGCAAGAATAGCAAATCAGAGACGTCTAGTCTAAGTATGTGAGAAAGAGTAACCTTGTGTAGTGACTATAGAGGGTGCCTAAGGGCAAGGAAAACCTGGGTTCAATCCTCACCTTTGATTCATACTAACTGTGTGACCTTGGATAAGTTGCTAAAATTCTCAGTGCTCTGGGCCAGCAATCTCCAAAACGAGGGTTATTCATGCCCACAGACAATAAGCAACATGACTCCTAAGGGTGTCATGACCCAGTTTCAGGTTAGCATGACAACTTGTACCCCAAACTCACTAAGAAAACCAATATGCAATCATCTCTCGAGACAGATAAATCACCCCTTTATTCCCCTAACACTCAACTTCTTCTAACTCAACAAATCCAGGCAACTGGATCACCTATGAAGGCAGAATACCTTATTTCACACTCCTATCCCTGCACTCCTATACCTTCTCTCCAAGGTCACCTAGAGTTTGGGGGAGCATATGTTGAATAAGAAGGAATATTGACCTCTTTCTTCTTCACTTTCTAGGAGTCACTGTGAATAACACAGGAAGAGAAAGCATGGATGTGAATCACATATCCCATATTAAATTTTATATTATATTTCTTCACAAACCCACACCTTTCCCAAACTTCTGTATTGCTATATAAATTATACCACCACTCTTCTACTTACCCAAGTTATTATGCTTGCTTGACTTTGTTCTTCCTCACTTCACATATCTGATGAAATGCCTTATCTTGTCATTATATTTTCACAGGATTTTTCTTATCTTCCCCCTCTTCTTTGCCATGTAGTCACCACCTTCATTACCTTTTGCTCAGACTATTGCAATAACCTCCTAAATAGGCTCCCTGCCTCAAGTCTTTTACCCCTTTAGTTTATCTTCAAACCATCTATCAATATGATTCCCACCCCCACCCCCAGAAGCACAGGGCATATTATATCACTAAACTCCAGATGCTCCCCTCAATACTTTATGGTCAAATATTTCATTCTTTTAAAATTTCTGGCTTTTTACATTCCACAGTGCATCTAATTATTAGTAGAGAACATGTATATCTATACATGATGTAGAAAATAAGCAAATAAAAGTAGTCAATCAATTTATCCAGGCATTTCCTCATAAATGTTTTGTTTTGTTTTATTTTTCCCCTACTATGTGTTCACTTTATCAAAGAAGTTTGGAGAGCACTATTTTGACCATTGCTCTAAAGACAATAACTTGTACAGAAATTGTAGACAGGAATTCACATGAGTTTTCCTCATTTGGGAGTTACCTATGCAAATAGAATTACTAGAATTACAGATCCAACTCCTATCCCTTTTCTGGTTACTGTACATTAATCCCAAAGTAATCAGACTGATCTGTTCCAGTTAGATTGCAGTTCTGCATTAATTACTGATTAGAAGGCATATCAACTAGTTAAGTGCCAGATAGTGTATTTTTATACTGCACCGTATTTGCCTTTGGTTTTTATTTTTTATTTACCTGTTCAACAGCTAGCAGATATGTCAACAGAATAGTTAGGACTAGTCACTCATCAGAACAAGAATCTTCCTGGCTGATGTGGGAGCAACTACTTAACATCAGCGTTAGAAAGTTGGAACTGAGAGATGTTTGGTGCATATACACTTTTTTCCCCCTTGGCAGTAGCTCCCCTCTTATTCTAGCAGGGAATCTGGATTCAAAATACAGAAGAGAGGTCACCCCCTTTTAAGCCTTTAAGCTTCTCTGCAAAGTTCAAATCACTGAACAAAATTTCACCATTCTAAAATTTGAAAAAAAAATGTTTTTCAGTCCTCAGTATCCTTTCTTAGTGGATTAGGAATGATGCCTCAGTAACTTGAAAAAGTACTGTGTCAAGCAAAAATACATTGTTTCCAAGTGAAGACTGGTACTGAAAAAGAGGAATGAGAGGGAGACGAGACAACTTTCTATAGGCTATCTTCCTCCTCTCTCTCATGAAACTTCCATGTCTGTAACTCTGCTAGCCCCACTGATGATTTTTCAAGGAGTTTTCCAAAAACCCCATTTTATCTCTTCGTCATCTCTCAGAGGTCCTATCCTATATATAAAAAATGCTTAGGTGTTCATAAATCTTTTAGAATAAGAAGGAAATCTAGAGATCACAAAGTTCAACTACCTAATTATATAGATAAAGGGAGTCAGGCTCAGAACATTTGTGATTTGAACAACATAATATAGCTAGTTAGTAGCAAAGCTGATACTACAAAATAGGTATTCTGACTTTTGACTCACAATTCTTTCTACTACACTACTCTTAAGACTCCCTGTGTCTGAATATCCCATTGATGTATAAGATGTATGCTATTTCAGAATATTTTTGGTGTACTGCAAACCCCACCATTGTTATATATGTAACCCTTTCCAATGTTCAAATGAAAAAAAAAGGGAGATGGGAAATAGATAGCACATAGGAGGGAAACCTTTTGTCCCTTTTCTGTTTCTCACTGTTAGCTGTAAAACAGAAATCTCAAAAGAATGATGTGCTCAGTTCAGCTACAGGAGAACATGAGAGAAACTGGGATTGTACTCTGTTCCACAGTGTGCAACAGAAGAGAAATGCTGGTTAAAAGTATGATGAGTTGTCAGTGGAAAGGGAAGAAGCAAAGATAATCTGTGAGACTCTCAGAAGGAAAGGGGTCACAGAAAGTCAGCCTGAGTCAAAAAGTGTTCTTGGAGGACTTGAAGTAGGAAATCCTAGACCATTATTTCCCTCAATCATGCTATACCATTGCCTCCTCCACTGGACCCCTTTCATCTCTCGTCTCAATCATTTTTTCATCTTCTGCACCTCAGGCAAAGCCCTATTGGAATTTCTATCCCAGACTAATAGATGGAAAGTGGAGAAATCCACCGTATCTAGTAAGAGGTGGGAAAGGACATGGAGAGAAGAAATTCCTGATCATAGGACTAGAGCTATGGTGGGGAAAATAATGTGTTCTTGGCAACCTAAGCTTTGAATTCCCCTTTAGTAATGAAGTCTCTGCATTTGTCAAACACATTTAAAAGAGTGAAATCCATACTCCAATAAACAGCTGTCAAAAGATATAAACAATTCTCAAAGAAGAAACACTTATGGTTAATAACTACCTAGTGTTCAAAATCTCAAATAAGAAGTAAAACAAATGAAAAGAATTTTAAGATGTTACCTTATATCCATTACATTGCAAAGGACAACAAGAAAAAAAAAACAACATAATACATTTCTGTGTTGTTTGGATTTGGGATTGTTGGGAAACAGGCATAATATTTAACAGTGGTAATTGCTGGTGACCTGTTAATTGATTCAAACTTTGGGGCAAGCAAATCAAAGATATGCAGTCAAAACTCCACAACTTTTCATACTCTGACCCAGAGTGTCACAAAGAATAGTACAAAATTAAAAAAAGAACTGTTTATAGAGAAATATACAAAGTAGCATCATTTATAAAAGTAAAGCATGTATAGACAAGTCATGTATCTAATGATTAGAGAATGTTTAAACAAATTGTGGTATATTGACAGAATAGAATATGATTGATCTTAGCAGAAATGTGAAGACTACAAAGAAATATGGGTAGATTTATATGAAGAATGAAGGCAGAATCAGAATAATAATACTGAGTACACAATTATGTAATCATAGTAGTAACAACATTCCCTTCTTCCTCAAAGAAAAAAATAGAAGAGATCCAATTTAAAACAGAACAAAATGATATATGTGAAATTATTTTGCTAAAATTAATTTTATTTCAATTATAAATATTTATATTTTCATGTTTAAGCACATTTTTAAGTAAATGACTTTTGTGATGGTTGCTAAGTTCAGAATAAATTTTTTAAAATACTTGTTTTAATTACATATATGTATATATATACATATACACATATGTACATAGATGCACATACATAGATGGGTTCTTCCTGTAATATATCCTGATTTGAAACTCAGTCATTTATTTCACACTTACACAGAATTATGGTTTCCTGCTAATGTTCATATTTTTTTCCAGTAAATATTTTGAAGAACTATTTTCAGATCTCTCAGAAGTTATCTTGCAAGTGTGCCACAATTTGAGTCAAATCTTACTTAAGCCCTAAACAAATAAACAAGTGACTACTAAAATAATTTTATTAAGAATATTGAAAAATGATATACATTGTAAGATAGTCTATAAATTATAGTGGATTATAGAACTATTTTAATACATCATACAAAATAAATGTAAACAAAGTTTGAGATAAATAAGTATTTACAGTATTTCCAAAATGAACAAAATGTATGGTTTTTCATACATTTTAGGCTCTCATCAAGCATTCCTCTAAATTTCCAATTTGTTTTTTGCTAAAATGGTTTGGCCAAGTGGAGTAGGATGAAGAGAAACTAAATTCTCCTCTAGTGTTTACATTTGTAGGGATATTGTAGGACATTTGATTCAATCTGACAGTTTCTGGGATTCGAATAAACAAATGCTATTGACTGTAAATCAATCTAATTTTAATGCCCATTTTGTAGAAAGAAAATAAGACTGGGTTAAATAAGAAATTAGTAGAATTCCATTTTCTTTGAGTTTTGATCCTATTTTTATTCCTGTTTAAACTAGGACAGACAAGTTAATTGTGACATGCAAATGTTCTTGTGCACACAGAACTATTACTGTGTATCACGTGATGTTTTTCAGAGAAATTAAAAAAGAAAATAATTTCATAAAAGTAAGAATTTGGCTTTTTTTGTTTTTTGTTGGAGTTTTTTTAGGTTCTACATAACAAGTACCCAATATGTCAACAATGGTCAAGGTAAGGCAAATGTTATATACTAGACTTTTGTGCAAGTTACAATCTAAAAATGTGGGTGTGTCATTATTTTATTTATAATTTTGCTCATCTTTTGAAATCTGAGGTATTCATAAGTGTGCTATTTAGAATAATTTATATTGATACATACCTTAGAAATATCATGCTATTACTTAAGATTCTGGTTTTGGGTTCCTATTTTTACTTTCTTGAGCTGCTCCTGAAGCTTAACTTTTAATTCAACAAGTTAATTTAATTAATTGAATTATTGTTATATGCGAGTTATTATTGTAGGCATCAAGTGTTCAAAACCAAAAATGAATCAGTCCCTCCTCCCTAGGAGTTTACAATCTTGGGGATGCAAGAGGACTGATGTACAACTTGTACAAAAGTAGATTAATATGAAGTTTACTGATAGTCATTTTAAGAGATATCTCTAATAAGGAGGGGAAGCAGACAGGCCTAATATAAGATTTTAACAGTAATGAGATTGGAAATTTCTTTCCCTTTGCTAAGCTAAGAGGTACTTAGCACCTAATTCAGATTAAGCCTCTGTTAAAGAAATAGAAGGTATGAACTCCTGTCTCCTCTTGCTGATGTGATAGGAAGGGGCTGAACAGGGAAGGGCAATACTGTATATATGGAAAAACTCAGGGAGGGAGACATCTTGGAGGGAACTCTGTGGAGGCAAAAGCTGCTGCTAACAGGGAGGCTAAAGAGGAGAGCCTACCATAGGCCGAAAGAGAAGGATTTTGATTTTGAAAACCTGGAAGGAGTGATTTTGATTCTGTGAACCAGCTGAAACTTCTGCTGAGTCTAGAGCTGACCAAAGACTGAGGAGGCATGGCTGTGAAGGATTTAAGACTTTTTTTTGTTTCTGGCTATGTGACTGTGAAGTATGTGAGATGGACTGGACACTGTGAACTTTAGTGTGGAGCAGGATCTGCACTGAGAGCTGGGCAAGGAACTGGAAGCTGTCTGACCTTGAATCAAGGTTTGGTGGATTCAGGTAGGAGCTGCCTGCCTGGACTCAAGATGAAAAGACCTCTCTGTGGATATTGATTAATGATGAAATTGTGAATTTACTAGTGACCTAGGGGTGGAGGGTCTATGTATTTTCTGATGATTGAATAGTGAATGACGAAGGATAATTGAATGATCGAGTTGATAGATTATAATGATAGATTAACTAAATGATTATACTTAGTGATTGATGACTAAATAATTGACTGATTGAGTTAACTTATTGTGCCCTATGAGTGGAAAACTGTGATTATTGTACTTTGTGTTCCATGAGGAGGCAAATCTCCTTAAGGATGATTGAATGATTGAATTACTAAATAATTATTCTTTGTTGAAAATTTTATGACCACTGTGATGGAAACTATGTGGCCATTTTCTGTGATAAGTTCTTGTGAATGCTGTATTTTGATTATCTGTGAAAATTTGTAACATTGTAAATACTGTACCTTGATTCTTTGTGACTGTTTTGCTCTGATTTCCTAAGGAATAAATAGAGTGTTCACTATACTGTGTAACATAAACCTTTAAAACTGGTCACAGTGGCAATCTTCTGAAAAGCTGCCCATGCTTGGCTTTACAAGGATGAAGAATTTTAGTTGTGCTACAGATGGGCTAGAGATTCCTAGAAGTAGAAATGAGAACAAATGCACTCCATAAAATGAGAGATCATTTTTAATGGAAGCAATAGATGGAAGGCCATATCCTGGGAATTAACTAATGGACCAGTTAGACTAGAAAACAGAATGGGTGGAGAGAAGTATAATGAAATAACACTTGAAAGGTAGATGGGAGCCAGATTATGAAGGGTTTTATGTAAATTAAGAAGTTTGTAATTTAGTTTAGAAAAAATAGGAGGCCATTGAAGATATTTTTAGCTGATATAAGGTCTCTTTTAGCACTTTTTGGCAGCAGCATATAGTATGGATTAGAGACAGAGAGAGAGAAAGAGAGAGAAAGACAAAGAGACACAGAGTGAAAGAGAGAGAGAGAGAGAGAGGTCAGTTTTTAAAAATTAACTATTTTATTTATTTTCTTGTTTACATCATTCATTTCCACCAGATTTTGAGTTACAGAATTTTCTCCCCATCTTTCCCCCACCCCCATCCCCAATACAGCAATCCCTCTGTAAAGCCCCTCCCCCAATCTGCTTTCTTCTATGTCCTCCCCACAAACCCCTCTTACTTTCTGGTAGGGCAGGGAGAGTCTCCCTACTCCTGTACCTCTATATCTTAATTCCCAGTTGCATGTGGTTAATGATAATAATAATTATATCTATCTATCTGTCTGTCTGTCTGTCTGTCTATCTATATACATATATACAAATATGCATTTTTTCTTAACATTTGATTGTAGAGCTTTAAGTTCTAGATTCCCTCGGTTCCTCCCTTGTCACCCACCCCCACTGGAAGGACAAGCAATTCAATATGGGTTATACATGTGTAATTACCCAGGACATCTCCAGAGTGGACGTATTGTGAGAGGCTGATTATGTGTCCCTCCTTCCTATCCTGCTCCCTTCTATTCTCTACCCTGTCCCTGTCTCTTTACTGAAGTGTGTGCTTCCAGCAACCCTGTCCCAGATCCTGCCCTCCCCTCCATCATCCCACTTCTCATCCCCATCCCCCTACTCTCCTGTGTGACGTGATACCCAGTTTAGACTTTATGTCGTTCCTTCCCTAAGCCAAAATCAATGAGAGAAAATCAAAGTAAAGTTGTAACAGTTATCCCTTGCCTATTCTAGAAGGGATGATTGACCCCATTTTGTCTCCTCCTGTCTCCTCTCATTTTAGTCCTCTCCCACTTCAGAATTTTGCCTTTTAAAGTATCATCCCTTTGTATTCAATTGATCCTGTACCCTCTATGTACACATATGCTCAGATATATATTCATACACATATGTACCCTCCTATATAGACATATGTGTAGGTATACATATATATATACACACACATATACATACAAACATACATACATGCACACACACACACACACACACACACACACACACACACA
>JAQQSW010000056.1:41632-93960 GCA_028646575.1 Pseudocheirus occidentalis | reverse complement strand
CAAAGAACCTGTGCTAGCAGCCATGCTGGGTATGTATGCTAGGGTGCTTGTTGTTATAGTGACCCAGGGGCAAGTATTTTACCTCATTTCTCTTCAGCTCTGTCAACTATAAAATAGGAATACTAACAGCACCTGTTTCTCAGGGTTGGTGAAAGGATTAAATGACATAATATTTGCAAAAACTGCTTAGCATCATCCCTGACCTATAGTAGGTACTATGTAAATGCTTATTTTCTTCCTTTCTTGCCTCATGGAATAATTACTTTCCATTTGGCCATTATAATTTTCAAGGACTCTGTTACATATACTAAATAGTTCATTTTCTTTTTCAAGTAGCAGTTAGCTTTAGACCCTGATAGAGAGATGAAAGGCTCAACAAATTCACAGCAACTGTACTTTTGGCCTAACCCTATTCTGGGCACAGGGCTAAGCGTCTAAACAACTGCTGGATTGTTGGTGGCCTAGCTCTATTCAGAGCTCCAAGGGTTGAGCACTTTACTCTTAGAAACTCTCTTACAAGCCCTGTCATACTCCATTTTTGGTTTGGCCTAGGATTAAGTCTGCAATCCACTCTAAAAAACCTCAACTTTTGGCCTAACTGTTCTCTTAGAGGAATCATGACCCAAGGATCAATGCAAGGTGACATTGCACTACTGATTGTTTGGAGCTACAGGGAGTCATTTTCTGATCTAGGGCCTTCCCAAATACCCTGTACTGCTACCCCAAGCCTCTGACTGAATCCAATATCCCCAATATCCCACCCCACCCCTAATTCCATAATTTTTGCCAAATTTGCTTTTGGGTTAAATTTCTGATCTTATACTAGAAAAATGGCACACTGATGTTTTTCCTAAGATTTGCCAAACACTGAAAGGCATTGAAGTTTTCTTATATCTCTGCTGAAGTAAAACAAACAAACAAAAATTGCAGGTGGTGGGGAGGAGGTGGAGTAGAAGAGATGGCTTATGTTACTTTCTCCTACTTTGCCATTTTAACTGATATCCACTTGAGGTCATTAAGCAAAGGCTTGATGATAACTTGTGTGATATGACATAGAGATTTTTTTTCACATGCTGTTTGGACAAGTGCCTCTTACATCCTTTCCAACACTTACATTCTCATTACATGATAGATACTTTAAAATGGCAAATGATTATCTATGAAGGAAGAGATATTTTTTTTCAAAAGTAGGAACTACAGAGCACCCAGGTAGTACAGTAGATAAAGAGCTGGATCAGGCGTTCCCAAAGTCTTAAATTCAGATCTAGCCTAAGGCACTACTTGTGTGACTTTGGACAAGTCACTTAAACTCTTTCTGCCTCAGTTTCCTAACATGAAAAATGAGGATTATAATAGCACCTAACTCCCAAGATTGTTATGCAAATAAATTGAGATATTTGTAAAAGTGCTTAACAAACCTTAAAGTGTTTCTTAATGCTAGCTATTATTAAGTATTTGACTCTTCATTTTGAGAAATTTTCTTTATAAAGTGTTTAACCAACAGCCATCTGAAAAATAAACATTGAGTTTCAAAGGAGAAAGATCATTGGATCCTTATTTAATAGGCTACAAACTTCTTTTCAAAGAAACCTCCCTGCAGGAACAGGACTATTGCTTTACATTTGGCAGAAGAATCAGAGAAAAAGAAGTCACCATCTCAACAGCTCTGAGGTATAAACCCATTAGAAAAATTCTCAGGAAGGAATGGAGCTGGGTTCCTGGTGGGCATATTGGCTTTTTTCTTTCTGAGGTCATTTCTTTGTAACTCACAGGGCCATTGTAACTCCTAATAAATCTGTTTTCTTCAAAAAGGGAATGTTAAATATATTTTATTAAGCTAGACACTAAAAAAGAAAAAAAATAGAGAGTTTGTTATCCATTGAGGATAAATTAGTCATGTGCAAGTAAGTAAGTAAGCATTATTTGGGAAATTATTTTTCCAATACACTAAATTGTAGGCTATATCATGAAGTAAATTAATACTGACTCAAATTTTGTTTTAAAGCAATTGTCATATCTGGAAAAAAAATTGCCTCACCTATAACATTGCATTTAACTTCATCTCACTCAATTTTCCCCATACATTGCAGTTAAATGAATTGTAACCATAGTTGGGTAATAGTTTGTAGAAAGTGGATGATGAAAACAGACATTTCCTGCCTTTTGGAGAACTTTTATTCTGCTTTATCCACCTTTGGCTCCTAAATCTCTAGTGGTTGCCTGAATACAACAACCTTCAGTCTTGGCAGTGCTGAGTCTGCATAGGTAATGCCATCTTTGCCTAACACCTAAACCTTATGCAGAACACATTTTAAGCATGATGTCTCCTCCTCCAACAAACCATATTTAGGTCTATTCCCACTTGACCCTTATTTCATTCTTGCCCTCTCTGTCTCAGGTGAAGGCTTGGTGTGACAATGAATGATTTAGATTATTCTTTGATTCATCTCAGAAGTTTCATCAAAGAGCTATGAAGTTTATTTACAGTACTCATCTGAATCTTACTCAAAGTAAAGCTGTCAGGACAAAGGAACTTTAACAGTGGTATTAAACTAGGAAAAATGGCTTTCCATACAGCAAGTCAGAACCTCCCTAGTCTCTACTGGTCTTGGCATTTAGTGATAGTGTACCCCTGAAAGAATATGATAGATTATTAGCCTGGAAGAGTAAGAAGATGCTTAGGTTTCACCCTAACTTCTTATGAAAGAGCTATACATTGGGAAGAAAGATTATAGGGAAGGAAAAACATTCTAAGCAGCATCTAAAAGAAATCAGTTAAACCTGGCTTATGCACCAAGGGGCAAAGATGAAATACAGTTACATTGCTGTGTTTTCCATAACTGTTGATAGCACAAGATAGCTGGAGGATTTGGCACTGTTGAAGTAGAAATGTTTTGACTTTTTTGGTAAATCAGTTTTGGGGAAAGAATGGAAAAGGGGCAGAAAACCCTAGTAGTTTTGGTGTAACACTATGGTGTGTCACCAACTTTCTGACCAGAAGCTGGCCCAGAAGGTAGACTTTGGTGAATCAAGAGAAAGCTGAGTCAGCCTCTTGAGAGTGAACTTATGGAAAGAAGTAGACAAGGATCACACAGGGTAAGTAGGCATTTGTAATTTGTGAACTGCATTGTTGGCAGCAATTTCCAAGTGAATGAGATCACAGTATATTTTAATATGTTAATGAAAGTGGAAGGGAACAATAGGAAATGAATAGATCTGCTTGTCATTCTTTAGTGATCTCTTCTCATCAAAATTGATAATAAAAATGCTTCCCTATGGCAATGATATTAATCTGAAGAGATGTGGAAAAGCAACTGGGAATGACTGAATCAAACAACAAGGATTAAAATATGTCATAAATTTTAAGTAAACTGATCTTTACATACTCACTGACTTTGGGATTACAAGTTATTGTTTAGTCTTTTTTCATTGTGCCCAATTCTTTGTGACCCCATTTGAAGTTTTTGTGGCAAAGATACTGGACTGATTTTCCATTTCTTTCTCCAGTTCATTTTACAGATGAAGAAAATGAGGTAAAGAGCATCAAGTGACTTGCCTAAGGTCACACAATTAGTAAGTGTCTGAGGCCAGATTTGGGGATTCCATAATTTGGATGCTTATTGGACAAGTTATTTAATGTCTTTGAGACTCACTCTCCTTATCTGTAAAATAAAAGGGTTGGACTAGATAACATCTAAGACACCTTTTAGTCATTCATCTACAAGTCTGTGAAAATAGTCAAAAGTGACCATTTACTTCCTGGCTTTTCAGTTTAAGGATGTGGTCTTATTTATTCATTATGTGATATAATCATATTCTTTGGGAAAAGCAGGTAATTTAATCTACTGATAGCCAGATTAATTTATCAAAGTGATTATTCACTTAGGAAAAAAGTAGAGGAGAGGCAGCATCAGGTAATGAATAGACCAGCTTTAGAGCCCTAAAACGCTGGGTTCAAGTCTTGTTTCTGACATATAATAGCTAAATAATCATGAGAAGGTGACTTGGACAATGAATTGTCCTAGGAAATTGTCTAATTACTGACCGGTTGCTTATCTGCATTAGTAGTGGCAATCTTTATAACCAGAATATTCATCAATAACAGAATCATAGTACTGAACCAAAAAAAAAAAAAAGAAAGAAGAAAAGAACATATAGATTGCTTATTTTAAGTTCCCTAGAGGAATGAAATGTCTTAAATTCCTGTGATATCATTATTATCCCTTTCTCTTTCCCTCCTTCTCCTTCTTTTTATTGCTCAGTCTTTCATTTTTTCATCAGACTAAAGGTCAAAATGATTTCTATTGCAGCCTAGGAAGGCCTTTGGCAAGTATTCAGGGGAAAGGTATGAAATTTGAGCATCAGAGGTCAAAAAAGATTTAGTGAGAAATGATTCTTATGCCCTGCGGACTTTTTCCTTATTAATGCTGAAGCATTATAACTCTCTACAGCAGAATCATTAATACTTTGTGTTAGTAAAACAAGTGTGAATGTTAAATGACCCATATTAGAAGGAGCTGGCCAGAATCCTACTCTCTTTTGTCTAACCACATAGCTTCTTTGTGCATATCAATGGCCGATTTCTCATTGTGTCTTGTGTCCAGCAGAGTTGATCGAAGCACAAAGCTCCCTTTGAATTAAATGGGAACCCTATACTGAGATCAGTTGTTGGACCTGGAGTACAAGAAGAAAAAAGCTCAGTAGGCTGAGAAGCAATGTGAAGGATGTGAACAGATAAAAATTTGATCAAAGAGATTTATACCAGGCTGTTTGCTTCAAATAATACTGTGTACCTAATTCTCAATGGAAACATTTCTCTAATTTAAAACTGCCTTTAAAAAAAAAACTTCATCTTCATTCAGTTTATAAAGTATGATTTTGAGTTAATAGAGTGTCCAGATAAAGTTAGTGTGGTTATAATGTCAATATTTATCTACAGAGGAGTTTCCTTCTTCTATATTAAGCTGGTAGCAGGGAAAGGAACAAGCCAACAACGCCTCCTGAAATTAAAATCAATGAAAAGGATAGTGGCCAGTGAGAAGGAAAAACATAAGGCCATCAAGTTTCTCTATTTAGAGAAGGAATTCATTATCTATTGATGGAAATGGACCAGTTCTAACAGCTATTGAGATGTAATGAAAATCACAACTGTATTTTTAAGAGTCTAATCTACCAGTCAGATCTGTACAAGACAGCTCCTCATTTCTGGGCCTTGTATGTGAGCTTAGTACACACAGCACCCTAACACCCACCCACACGTGTACCCTGCCCTGTCTTCTTAAAATATTAAAGAAATATGTAGAATAATCACCTTTCCTATAATTGTCAATAATTATATTCTACTTTCCTGATTAACTCATTTGATTAGCAAAGCATTTAATAAAATATGTTTATAGGAAGGAAGGGCTAACAAGTTAGTCAGAGGCAAGATCAAGGATGTGAAACTGCTTAAAAATATGCCATATACACACAAGTTTAAGCTGTTTAGTCTGAATATTAGTCTTCAAATATTGGAAGGATTGTCAGTGAGAAGAGGGATTATATTTGATTTACCTGGGTCCAGGGGATAGAAATATAATACAATGGTTCAATATCAGGAAAACTTTCAGGACATTATGGAGTTTTCTATTTTTCTTCAAGTGAAGGCTAGTTACTCATTGCATTTGGTGACCATTATAAAGTGGGTCTGATTGGATTTGGTGACATATTAAGGTACAGTCAACTCTGAGATTTTATGATTCTGTAACAGGCCTGCACAACATTTAGCCTGTAGGCCAGATGTTGTGCAGGACTGTTTTATATTCTTTATACTTTTTTCAGACTTTCCCCCCCCCCCAAAAAAAAAAGATCCTTTGATGGGCTCAAATGGCCATGTTGTGCAGGCCTGCCCTAAGGGAACTTCAAACAGTCAGTTTTACTCAGTGATCTGCATTTTCATTGGCTGCCTAAAATCCTTTGGCAAGCCTCAAATGCAACAGGGCTATAAGCTACCCTCGATGTTTTTCACGCCTGTTTCATGATGTTGGTGTGACAGACAACTTAAGTGGTTGCTATGCCATTAAATAACCATTTATTAAGCACCTACTACATACTAGACCTTTTGCTAGTTACTAAGGAAACAAATAGGAAAGTGAATCTATCACTGGGAATGTAAAAGAGTTTGCATTTTCTTGGAAAAGGGAGAATATGGTATCCTTGGAAATAAGTTAAAAATACTTATGTATATGTATTATACATATGTATGTGTGTATATTTACCTATATCTATATCTATAAAAATAGATAGATAGATAGGTAAGTATATAGTGTGTGTGTGTGTGCATTGTAAGTATATACACACATGAAGTACATATTATTGGAGGGGAGAATTAATGCCTGGGTGAACTAGGAAAGCTTCTTGAAGGAAACAGCACTTGGAGCTGAGCCTTGATGAAGCTAGAAATTCCAAGTGACAAAGGCTGAGAGAACATGGCTGAGTTTAGACCTAGAGGCAGGAAATAAAATGTCACATAGAAGGAATTTTTAAAAAAAAATAGGATAGTCTGTGCTAAAGGATAGAGTATGTGAGTGAAATAATCCATTCCTTTTCATCCAAAGTAAGACTTGCCTTTATCATTCTATGGATGCTCCACAGGTTGTTGTATTAACATGTTAGGGACTTTACCTTGGCTCTCTTGACAATAGATGGGTACCAACTGATCACAAAGACTATTGTTCAGTTATCCCTCACGTCTGTTACATGATTAGCCCAACTCCTCTCACTGTACATTTCCGTAGTAATATTAACATTTCTTCTCTAGAATTCATAATTAATATGCTTCAGTTATATTATAAATCTGTGAAGGATGGAATGTCAGTATCAAAACAATTCAAGTTTCTGACCATCTTAGAAGGACATCTAAAAAGGACAATGAAAAAATTATCTAAAGAAAAAAGAAATGGCTTCTTCATAAGTTTTGTCCAAATATTTTGCTTATTGACATTAGTATTGAAATTTAAATCATTACCATTTTTTATTCAAAACTGACTGGGGAATTTTAATTACTTTTAACAAGATTTAACTATATACCATTCAAGCTAATAGAAAAAATAAAAGGAGAGGTGAAGTGAACCTGCTATAGTTAAAGAGCTATCCATATTGTTCTGTTGCTATATAAGCTAAACAATTATCTTCACTATTCATATCCATAGATTTTTCCATCTGCACATACAGTGCCACCTCTGTCAGTATCAATAGTAGAGGAGAAATATATAAATTCTTGGCCCCTGGCAAGTCACTGACACCTACTGGCTGTGTGACCCTCAGTAAGGCACTCAATGTTCCTTTACCCTGGGCAGCTCTCCAAAAAAACAATTGATTCAGATGTTAATCTGCACTGGTTGAAAGTGTTTCAGATACCAATAAAATCATAGATCCAATGGAAAATTTTTAAAAAGGAGGAAAAAAGAAAAGCAGGCAGCTGAAATGGTAAGACCCAGTGTAGAGAAAATTAGATAGGTTAGATACTAGACCTCTCTGGAAAAAGTTTGAGAAATGAAAGAGAATTGCCTGAAAGAATGAAGGTAACATGAAATCTGAGGAAAGATATCATCAGACTCTAGGCTGGCCTTGACCCAATGATAACTGAAACGTGGACCAAGTTTCTATTTCTCATCTTTTTGCCTCCAATTTCATTCCCCCTTCCCCTTTAGTTGACCAGTTGGGAGCCTGGGAACCCTTTATTCCTATCCTGCTAGTAACTTTCCAAAATTGCCGACTAATTGATTAACCAGCCAGTGTAAAGAGTGAAAATGACATAATTTGCTATCCCTCTGTGTGTGTGTGTGTGTATGTGTGTAGTATTTAGAGTAGATTTTGCAACCTAGGAACTTGAATTCTAGGTTTTGGAAGGGACTTCATAGGCTATCTGGCCTGGAAAAGAATCTCCTTTATGACATATACAATAAGTGCCCACTGGCATTTGCCTAAATATTACCAATGAATTGGAGCCTACTACCTCCTGAAAAAAGCCACTCCATTTTTGGATAGTTCTAATAATTAGCAGGTTTTGTTGTTGTTGTTCTTGTTGTTGTTTGGGGTTTTTTTTTTTTTTTTGCAGCAACCTTAAATGTGCCTCTGTAATTTCTACCTATGTCTTCCAATTTTACCTTCAGGAGACAAACAAAAGAAATTTAAATCTCCTTTCAGATGATAAGTTTTCAAATTTTTGAAGACAAATGTCATAACCCCATCCAACAAGTTGTTTTTTTTTTTTTAATTTAAACATCCCTAGATCCTTCGGTCAACTCTTATGTGACATGATTTCAAGTCCTTCATCATTAAGATAACTGCCTCTGGAAATACTTCCAGATTATCACTGCCCTCCCTAAAACGTGAAATCCAGAACCAAGCAACTGTAGTGTCATATTATTCACTTGTTCTTAATTTGGGGCACAGTTAACAATGATAACCACATAACCTACTCATCTACTCCAGTTCAGCTACCTACATAGTTTTACCCTTGATCTTGCTATTATTCTCCAGTGTTCCTCTTCGATGTTCATAAACTTTGAATTTCCTTGATATGATGTTATCCCTAAGGGCTTAAACTTTATTCTTATCTGCCCTGTAACTTCCAATCCTTCTGCTTCAGGTTATTAACCTGACACTGGCTGTGTGGTCCTCTCTTACCTATAACAAGCCCTTGGTGAATCAGTTTAACTCTGTTCTATTACTGACTGGAATTCCTCTTCTCCTTGTCCTGTAGCCGTCACATTTTGCCTTTACTCAACCTTTACTCCTATTAAAGTGCTTATAGAAAGGAGCTAGAAAAAGTCATGAAACCATGCACTCATGCTAACTGAGCCCTCTACAGATTTGTGTTGTATAACCTTAACTAAGCCCTGATTGCAGCAAGGGAATTCTTTTACACATTTCTAAATTATTCATATTATCTGCTTAAGCATTCTGATCACTACACAAGTTCTCCACTCTCTACTGAGGATTTCATCTCATACTTTGCTGAAAAAAAAGAGATCATTAGCTGAAAATTTCCTCTTCTTCTACTACCCCCACATTCCCTATCATGCAGGCATCATCCCCCACAATGTCATTTTTCAACCACCTCACATCAAACTATGCAAAGGAAAACTCTTCAGCATGCAACCTTGATCCCACCCCTCCTATTTTCTCCAAACGTTTCCCACTTTATTATCACTAATCTTTCTCTAATCTTCAACTGCTCTCATTTCCTTCTCCCTTCAAACATATCCATGTCTCCCCTAGTATTAAAAACTCCCTTGGATAAATCATGTCTTTACAGAGATGATCATCTCTATGTAGATGGATCCAAATCTGAATATCTATCCTTAAACTCTCCTGAGCTTCTAGTCTCACCTCAGCAACTGCATTTTGTGCATCTCCAAAAAGATGTCCCATAGGTATTTCAAAATCAACAGACCCAAAACAAAACTCACAAACTTTTCATTCAAAAGTTCCCTTTCCCCCAACTTCTTATTATTGTCAAAAGAACCACCATTCCCCCTGTCATCCAGTCTTACAGCCTTCTGATAGTCTTAAATCACAGCTTAAATTTACACTACATGTCTAATCTATTATCAGATTTTGTTACTTTTTCTTGTCACTGCATTCCTTGTATGTGTTCCCTTTTTCTCACAGCCTCCAACCTAGTAAAAAGTCCTCATCATTTAGTATCTGGAATATTGCAATAGCCTTTACACTGGTCTCCTTTTTCAAATTTCTCCCCAATCCAATGCATGCTCCAATCAGCTGCGAAAGTGATATTTCTATAGCACAGGTGTATTCTTGTAATCCCCACCCCCATTCCATTGATTAAACCCTAGTGGTTCCGTATAATCTCTAAGATCAAATATTCTTTGCTTAGCATTTAAAACACTTCATATCTTGGCCCTCTCCTACTTTTCCAATGTTATGCTTTGTATCTCTCTACATACTTGCTGTCTGTCATATATATCTTCCAACTTCTGACTGTGTACTTTCACTGTCTGCACTCCATGCTTAGAATGCTCACCCTCCTCACTCCATGACTCTTGGACTTTCCCACCTCCTTAAAGTTTCAGCTTAAATCTCACTTTCTTCAGTTCAAACTTTCCCAGTCTCCACCCTCCACAACTATTACTGCTATCACTCTGAGCTTACCTTATTTTTTAATATTATTTATTTTTAACATTCTTTTTAAAATTGAAGTTCAGAATTCTTTTCCTCACCTTTACCCCTAACACACTGTGAAGACAAGAAATGTGATATTTATATATACATATGGAGTCATACAAAACATTTCCATATTAGACACATCACAAAAAAACTCCCCCCAAAATAGAAAAATAAAATATAGAAACTATGCTTGAATTTGCTTCAGACTACACCAGTTGTGTCTCTGGAGGAGGATAGCATCTTTTATTTTAAACCCATCAGAATGGTCTTGGATCATTTTATTGATCAGAATAGCCAAGTTATTCCAGATGATCATTGGAAAATATTGCTATAACTGTGTACAATGTTCTGGTCCTACTTACTTTACTCTGCATTAATTTATATGTTTTCCCAGATTTTTCAGACACTAACTTGCTCATAATGTCTTCTATCACAAAAGTATTCCATCACAATCATACACCACAATGTGTTCAGCCATTCCCCAATTGATGGGCATCCCCTCAATTTCTAATTCTTTGCTAGCATAAAAAGAACTGCCATAAATATTTTTGTACATATAAATTCATTTCCTCTTTTTTCAAACTTTTTGGGACACAGACCTAGCAACATTACTGTGATGCTGCTAGGTCAAAGGATACGCACAGTTTTATAACCTTATGGTATAGTTCCAAATTATTCTCCAGAATAGATAGATCAGTTCACAATTCTACCAACAGGGCATTAATGTCTCAATTTTTCAATATCCTCCCAATATTTGTCATTTCCCTTTTCTGTCATACTAGCCAAGGTATGAAGTGTTACCTCAAAGTTGTTTTAATATGTATTTATTGAATCAATACCAATTTAAAGCACTGTTTTCATATAACTATAGATATCATTGATTTCTTCTTCTGAAAAGTCCCTATTCATACAATATGAACATTTATCAATTTTAAAATGACTCATGCTTATAAATTTAACTCAGTTTTCTATATATTTGAGAAAAGAAACCTTTATAAGAGAAACTTGCTGTAAAATCCCCCCCTCCCCAATTTCCTGCCTTATTTCTTATTTTGGGTGCATTGGTTTTATTTTGCAAAAAAAATTTTGGTTTAATGTAAACAAAATTGTCCATTAGACGTTCTTTGATCCTCTTTGTCTCTTGTTTAATCATAGATTCTTCAATATCCATACATCTGGCAGATAAACTATTTCACGCTTCTCTAATTTGCTTATATCACTTTATTTCTAAATCATGTACCCATTTTGATCTTTCCTGGGTATACAGTGTGAGATGTTTGTCCATACCTAGTTTCTGCCAAACTTTTCAGTTTTTTTTTCAGCAATTTTTGTCAAATAGTATGTTTTTGTTCTATAAGTTTTTTTTCAGGGTTTAAAAAACACTAGATTAGAAGGAACATTTAATATGGTGCATTATGTACCTAATGCATTCCACTGATCTACCTTTCTGTTTCTTATTCAATATTAGATTGTATGGATGATTACTGCTTTATAAATCTCAGTTTGAGATTTGATATTGCTAGCCCACCTTCATTCACATTATTATTATTATTATTATTATTATTATTATTACTGATTCCCTTGATATTTTTAAACTTTTGTTCTTTTAGATGAATACTGTTGTTATTTTTTTCTGGTTCTGTAGAATAATTCTTTGGTAGCTTGATATGACACAGAATAAAGTAACTTGGGTAGAATTGTTATTTTTATTATACTGACTCAGTCTCCCCATGAGCAATTAATATTTTGGCAGTTGTTTAGGTTTGACTTTATCTGTATGAAAAGAGTTTTATAATTATGTTTACATAATTATATAATACATAATGGGTTTGTCTTGGCAGGTAGACTCCCAAGTACTTTACATAGTCTTCAGTTATTTTATATTTGTTTATACTATGAAGTTGTCTTATTTATATTTTTTTTACTTAAGTGTACTTTATTTTTTTTCCAAGTACATGTGAAGTTAATTTTCAACATTCACTTTTATAAGATTTGGAATTCCAATTTTTTCTCCCTCCCTCCCACTCTTTTCTTCCCCCTTCCCAAGATGGGAAATAGTCTTATATAGGTTATACATATACAATTATGTTAAATATATTTCCATATTAGTCATGTAGTAAAAGAGGATTCAGAACAAAAGGAAAACAAAACACAAGAAAGAAAAAACAAAAAAGTGAAAACAGTATGCTTCAATCTGCATTCAGACTCCATGGTTCTTTCTTTGGACACGGACAGCATTTTCCATCATAAATCTTTTGGAATTATCTAAAATCACTGTATTGCTGAGAAAAGCTAAGTCTATCTAAATTCATAATTGCATAATATTCCTGTTAAAGTGTACAACTCTCTCCTGGTTCTGCTCACTTTACTCAGCATCAGTGCATGTAAGTCTTTCCAGGTTTTCCATCTTCATTGGTGTTGTATTCACCCTTCACAATTTTGTATACTTGTAATTGGGTTTTCTCCTTCTTTCAAAATCAAACTAAAAATGATTTTTTTTCATAATAGCAGCTACTAGTTTCATTTTATTCAGTGGTTTTCTTTCAGTTTTATTAATCTCTCTTTTGATTTTTCAGGATTTTCAATTTAATGTTAAAGACAGGATTTTAATTTTGTTTTCTTTTTTTTTAATTACATTCCTTTATTATTTTTCTTCTGTCATTTCCATATCATACACCTTTTTGTGACCCCATCTGGGGTTTTCTTGGCAGAGATGCTAGAGTGGTTTGTCTTTTACTTCTCCAGTTCCTTTTACAAGTAAGGAAACTAAATCAAGAAGGGTTAAGTGACATACCCAAGGTCACACAGCTTGTAAGTGTCTGAGGCAAGATTTGGACTTTTTAATTTCAGGTCCAGTGTTTTATCCACCATATCACCTAGCTCCCCTTTAATTGTATGCCTAATTCATTTATCTTCTCTTACTCTTATTTTCCTGATGTAAGCATTTAGAGATATAAAATTTCCCCCAAACACTGCTTTGGCTGCATCCCATAAATTTTAGTAGGTTGTCTCATTGTTGTCATTCTATTTAATGAAATTATTGTTTCTCTGATTTGTTTTTTGACCGACTCATTCTTTAAAATTAGATTTTATAGTTTCCAATTAGTTTCTAATTGTTTTCATGAATTGTTATTAAGTACAGTTTTATTGCATTGTTGTCTGAAAAGAGTTCATTTAATATTTCTACTTTTCCGCATTTGGTTTTTAGGTTTTTATGCCCCATAATACATGGTGAAGTTTTGTGTAGGTACCACTGAGAAAAAGGTATACTCCTTTCTTTCTTTTTTTTTTAATTTTTTTTTTGGAGGGCAATTGGGGTTAAGTGACTTGCCCAAGGTCACACGGCTAGTTTTTGGGTAGAATGTCTGAGGCCGGATTTGCACTCAGGTCCTTCTGACGCCAAGGCCGGAGCTCTATTGACTGCACCACCTAGCCACCCCAGCCACCCCAGTATACTCCTTTCTATCCCCCATTCAATGTTATCCAGTGGTCTATCATATCTAAGTCTTCTAAAATTATATTTCATCTCCTTACTTTGTTATTTATTTTGTTAGTTTTATCTGATTTTAAGAGACAAACATTGAAATCCCCCCCTACCAGTTTAGTTTTATTCTCTCTTTCTTATACTAACTTATTTTTATGCTTCCTTTAAGAACTTGGATGTGTGACCGCTAGGTGGTGCAATGAATAGAGCACCAGCCCTGGAGTCAGAAGGACCTGAGTTCAAAATCTGGTCTCAGATACTTAACACAAAGCTAGCTGTGTAACCTTGGGCGAGTACTTAACCCCAACTGCCCCTCTCCCCCTCAAGAAAAGCAAAAAAAACCCACCACAAAACCCAAAAATCAAGAACTTGGATGCTATGTCAGTTAGTATGTATATGTTTAGCATGGTTGTTACTTCATTGTTTACTAAAATAGTTACCCTGTTCATTTTAGTGGGGCTATTTTTGCTTTTGTTTTATCTGATATCATGATTGCTACCTTTTCTTTTTTAACTCAGCCGATACACAATGGATTCTGCTCTAGCACCTTATTTCCACTCTGTGTGTGTCACTCTTGTAAGTGTTCTTTTTGTAAATTACAGTTTGCTGGATTCTGGTTTGTAATCCATTCTGCTACCAAATTCTATTTTATGAGTGATTTCATCTCATTCCTATTTATAAATATCATTACTGTGTTTTTCCCTCCATCCTATTTTCTTCTAAATATCCTTCTCTCTTTTTACTCTTTCCCTTCTCAAAAGTCTGTTTTGCTTCTGACTACTGTAGTCTTTAATCTGCCCTCCATTCTATCTGCATGTGCCCCCTGTTTCAGCTTTTTCTCATCCCCTTTCCCTCCTACTTACTCAATAGAGTAAGATAAATTTTTATATCCAATGTGAGTTTAGTGTGTATGATATTCCTTCTTTGAGTCAATTACAATGGGAATAAGACTCAGACATTACTCACCTTACCTCCCTACCATTTTCCCCTCTACTATAAAAGTTCTTTCTCTCATTCCTCTTTTATGTGAGATACTTTGAACCATTCTTCTTATCCCTTTTTCCCTCTCCCAGTGTATTCTTCTTACTCATCCCTCAATTTATTCTTTTAAATCTTCCCATCATACTCAATTACCTGTCTCCTCTATACTCTTTCTAACTGGCCTTAATAATAACATTCTTAGAAGTTTTGTTTATCATTTTCCCAAGTAGAAATGGAAACAGCTTAACTGTATTGAGTCCCTTATGATGACTCTTTCATGTATACCTTTTTATGCATCTCTTGAGTCTTGTTCTTGAATAACAAAATTTTATTTACCTCTGGCCTTTTCATTAGGAGTGCAAGAAAGTCTTCTGTTTCACTAAATATTCATTTTATTCTCCTGAAGGATTATATTCATTTTTGCTGGGTAGGTTATTCTTGGTTGTAATTCTAGTCCTTTGTCTTCTGGAATATCATAATGCAAGGTCTCCATTCCTTTAATATAGAAGCTGCTAATCTTGTGTCATCCTTATTGTGGCTCCACAACATTTGAATTATTTCTTTTTGTCTGTTTGCATTATTTTGTTCTCAACCTTGGAGATCTGAAAGTTATCTATATTATTCTTTGGAGCTCTTTCTTTTGGTGCTCTTTTGGGAGGTGATTGGGGGTTTCTTTAAATTTATATTTTACCTTCTGGTTCTAGTATACAGAGTAATTTTATTTTATGGAAGATATTCAATATTATGAATTATGAAGTTTAGGCTCTTTTTTTGAGCATGGCTTTCAGATACTCTAATAATTCTTAAACTATTTTACCTTGATCAAGTCAGCTATTTTTCCAATGAAACATTCAATATTTTCTTCCATTTTTTCATTCCTTTGATTTTTTTTATTGTGTCTTAATGCATTATGAAGTCATTAGCTTCCACTTGGTTAATTCTAATTTTTAAGGAATTGTTTTCTTCAGTGAGCTTTTGTATCTCTTTTTCTTCTTGGCTAATTCTACTTTTTAAGAAATTCTTTGGTGAATTTTTCTATCCCTTTTTTCCATTCAGCAAATTTTGCTTTTTAAGGAGTTCTTCAGGAAATTTTTGTACCTTTTTTTTTTTTATCATTTGACCATTTCTTTTTTTTTAAGTGTTACTTTCTCTGGGACTTTCCCATACCTCTTTTAAACAAGATGTTGACACTCTTGTCATAATTTTCTTGGGATACTCTCATTTCTCTTCCCAATTTTTCCTCTATTTCTTAATCAGTTTTTCAAGTCCTTTTCGTGTTCTTCCAGGAATTTTGTTGAATTTGTACAGTTAACATTTTTTATTTCTTTTAGGCTTTGTTTTTGTCTGTTTTGATATTATTACCATCTTAGTCTGTGCTTTGATCTTGCCTCTTCCCACCTATCCCTATAGTGGATAGTTAGGATCAAGTTCTTTTGTTATTTTTGCTCACTCTTCTATCCTCTTTCTTGACTTTTAACTTTATAGTAAAGTTTGGCCCTTCTCCTGGAGTGGATAGAGCACTGTTTCAGTGCTATTTTTTTTTCATGCTATCATTTTCAGAGCTGGTTCTGGGGATCTGTAAGTTTTTACCGCTTCGAAGTTGGTATGATCTAAGGATAGGTGTGGTCACTGCTCTCCTGGCCTGTGCTCTGGTCTCTACTCAGAGATGGACCTTGTTCCCCCTGCAATTTTAAATGTGAGGACTCCTTTTTGCCTTGGAACTGAGATCAGAATTCCTGCTTCCCTGTGAACATACACAAATACTCTTCACTGTCCTGGAACTGTGACCAGGGTCCTTCTTCTACTTCAGTCACAAGTGCTTTAACTTCTCTTTGTTTTGGAACTGCATAAGCACAATGCAACAGGGTCTTGAACCAGCACCAGCAAAGGGTCCCCTGTAATGTCTTAGTAAGCAGTTGTCTGACCCTCTTAACCATTTAAGGTTGAGAGCTCCTGAAACTGCTGCAGGTGTCACAGCCACCTTTATGGTCCACTGCTGTTGTAGGTCAAAGAACAAACCATAGAAATAATCACTAATTTTATTAAAAACATCAACATCCCCATGTCACGGACCTCTCCTGTTCACCTACTAAGTTGTTTTGGCTTGGAGATGATGACAGAATTTGATTTGAGTGAGGGAGGTCTATGCAAAGTAACCAGTCTCACTTTCTCATGAGCCATGTGGTTCCAGTGGCCATATATCAATGAGGGATAGCACATATTGCAGTGGGAGATCTTGACCTTTTTACGTTAAGGTCTCAGTTTCAGTGAGATAATGCCTGTTCAGTAAATAGGCCTCTTTAATGAGTTGATGGATAGTCTCTTTAATTAAAAAAAAACAAAAACAAAAACTGTGAGGGGAAGACCCTCAGAATTGCTAGCCAAAAGAGAAACAGCTACTATTTACATTTGCTTTGAGCCTGAAGGGCCCAAAAAATCACCATTAAGTAGTGCTTGGGCAGGATAGGAAGCTACTGTGTTCCAATATATGAGCTAAGAGTGAATTGGTTTTCAGGCTTAGTCCTTTCCAAAAGAAAAGTATCTCTTTTGTATCTCTTTCTAACTGCCCTTGGAAAGGAGGGGAGGGGAGGAGAGGGATGGGGAGGGATGGGGAGGGGAAAGGGAGGGGAGTGCAGGCCAAACCCAACCCACAAAACGGCAGCTGGGACTACTTATAGGTTGTGGTTTCTCTTTCTTTCTCCAAGAAGACCATGACATCTGGAAATTGATGGCCTGAGTTGCCACTGAATTTGATTTGTCTGAGGGAGGGCTGCTCATAGTCACAAGCCTCACTTTCTCCTCCAGGGACATCTGGGTCCAATGACCAGATATTGATCAGGATGCCAATGTTTCATCCCAAATTTTTGTTGGCTCTGATACTCCAGAAATCTACTGGAAGAATTATTTTAAAGTTTTTTGGAACATAATGTTGGGATGGTTCTGGTGAGTTCCTCTCCCTACTCTGCCATCTTGTCTCTGCATTCACCTCTCCCTTGCTTACTTTCTGTTTACACTGCATCTCCTATAAACAAAGGGTTCTTTTCATGTTTTTTCTCTCATTAGATGATAGGCTTCTTTTGGTCAAGGGCCATGTCTTTGCTTTTCTACTGCCAGTGCCTTATAAGCACAGTGCTTAACATATAGTAAATTCTTAAAAAAAATATTTTCATACTGAATGTCTTATCTAATATATAATAACTGACCCTGTGATTTCACTGGAACAGGAGAACTTAAGATAAGAGACTCCTGCTACCAACCAGATCTATGAAATCACAAAAAGTAATATTCTTGGAGAGTTGCCTATAGCAGTTGTGTAAAACTCAAATAGACACCTGTGCTGCTAATCTATACATTAAAGAGACCTGCTGGATGCATATTGTCTTACTTCTAAAATGTAATATTATCTGTTTTATTGTATTTTTTATTTATTATGTTAAATATTTCCCAATTACATTTTAATTATACTTGATACTTTTAGACTTTTAGAACTGAGAGTTAAACTAACTTACCCAATGTCACACAATCAATATGTATCAGAATCTGTACTAGAACAGAGGTTATCTTCCCTTTGAGAAAGTTAATATTCACTCTCTCATACTGGTATTCACTTTAAAAATATGGCAGTTGAGGTCCATGTAATCTAAGGGACTTGTTCAGAGTCATACTGGTAGTATTCATAGAGGTGGTTTTGGAACTAGTTATCCTTTATCCCTCTTAGAACTCTGAATCTTCCCTTTTGATGAGGCGTTTGCCTGAGGCCATAAGCCTTTCATTTTAGCTGGGCCCAAATCTCTGTTGCTAGCCTAGCCTTCCTTTGTTCAGCAACTTCCTACCCTTGATCTTCCCAAACACTCTATTGTCTCATCTCCAGATAGCCTCCAGTTCCTCCTACCTTAATCTCCCATCACTGGAATCTGACCTCATTTGACTCCTCCTAAAGACCCTCCCCAAACTCCCCTTCTAGACTGTCCCTAAAATCTACCTACAACCTTTCTCTACATAAGACCCCATCTTGCCTGCATGAGGTATCTAGCTCAGACTCACTGTTTCAGATGATTCTTGCCTGCTTGTCCAGGGCAAGTGTCACAGGTACCAAGGCTGCTTAAGAGTCTATCCATTATGGCTAACTTTGAATAAACTTTGCATTTCTTTGGCTGAGAGAAGAGTTGAGTGAAATTGTTGGTATTTGGGGGTCGCAAGCATCCCCAACAGTATACCGTAACATTTTCTATTTCCCTAAACCTCACCAGTGACACATAGATGTACTTCAAAAGCAACTTACCCCTTAGCCCTCCACTTCCCTCTTCCCTGTATTCTGGGACAGCAGAGTAAAACAAAGAGGAAAGTGTAAAATGTAAATTACCAAAAGCAATTTATTGACTCCTACAGAGGAGTTTATGTACTTCCCACATTGTTTTAATTATTAACTTTTACATTATATCCTCTTCCAATGAATATAACATATTTCCTCTTTAAATCCAATTATTCATTTGAAATGGCCAGGAACTAGTTAAGCTATGGACTCAAGATAGGAATCAGGGGATTAGCCAGGAAATAGTTAAGTGATACTTTGTGAAACTCATTGTACTCAAACTGAACCAGAAATCTGCAAGCTCAGTAAACTTGGAGTGAATCCAAGATAAAAATCAGTGAAGCAGCCAGTACTGGGTAGAGAATGCACCTAGGTAATCTGTCATATTTTTTTCTTTTCCTACCTGCCTAAGTCTGCATTCCCATGCCCAGCCTCTCATTCACTCCCCTGTACCTGGATGACAACAAGTTTTGGTAACAAATCATAGACAATTAGGGAAAATGGTATAAAAGATTCTGTACTTCTGCATTACTTTGCTGTTCTCTTTCTCAGTGGCATGGAGACAGCCGCCAATTGGCTAAATTAAAGCTCTTTAAACTTTTCATTCGGACTCTGTGGTCACTTTGTTAAAACTTGCCATTTCAAATTACTCCTTGAGTTATTGTTAGGAATAGGTAAATAATAATATCTTTGATACACAGTTGAGAAAATGGGAGATAAGAGGTTAATTTCTATTACAGAGTTTTACAACTTTAACAAATAAACCCATTTTAATTAAAGGCCTGAGTCAGCTTAAAAAAATGAAGTTCTAAAGTTTCTAGGCAACAGGAAGGACTTTCAGGTGGGATAAGAAGGCCACAGGATAAGTATACTTAATGTGAGGCCAAAGCAGTTGACCAACCTGAAATGAAAAACGGGGTGTGGGATGGTGTTATGGGAATCTGAAGATCTTCCCTGCCCCAAGACCCTTTGCTTAAGTGGCTCTGAGAATCTTCCCTGATTTGAAAGTATGCTCTGCCCCATAATAGGCTGAATGTGGTCACATGGAGCCTGTGACAGGAGGCTTGTTCTTCAGGAATGCCCACACCTTATTACTTTGTGATTGGGCAGTGGGTCAAGAGGGCTGTGACATTCTCTGACGCAGGAGAAGACTACATATGTGCCCTGATGTGAGGTTTTGCTTTGGGGCTCACTTTGAGAAGAGTTGTGTGATTTGGCCAGATGAGACTCTGGGAAGCCATTGAGGTACCCTCCCTTTCTTCCCCCACCTCTTTGAAAAACCCAGATGTTAGTGCTTCCCTCTCTGGTAACTGATTAGGTATGGATGTAATGGTCAGATGGTTGGAAGCCTGTCTGCTGATCTGTTTTCTCTGTTTGCTTGTAACTTTTGCTTGTAATTATTTATATTCTCTGAATTTCAGGGTGCTGACTTTCCCCCCATGAACGAGGTAAATGATGTATGTTTGATTGATTAAAGTAAGAGTGTTAACCCATTTTGAGTTGCTTGCCTTTAGAAAAGCAGATCTAAGAACCTGTGCTAGCAGCCACCTTGGGTATGCTAGGGTGTTTGCTGATACAGGTGGGGAGCATTTGAATAGAGAGAAGAACTCCTTGCTTAAGGAGCATTGGAAATAATGCAGTTTTGCTATTGATGGAAGTGAAACGCAGAAGATAGACAGCATGGCACAATGAAAAGATTAATGAACTCGGATTCCAATCACCTGGCCACCATGGCCCTCTCACTTGCTAGCTGTGTGTTTTGAAAGCCACTACTTAACTTCACTAAGTTTCCATAAAATGGGGGCAAATTCTATTTGTGATATCCCCTTTACAAAGTTATAATGAGGAAAGCACTGAAAATGCATTATAATATAAAGATTATGAGTTAGGAAGACTGACCTGGGAACTGTTTATGTCATACCTAGCTGTGTAAGCTTCAGCAAGACACTTAATTTTCTCAGAAACCACTCATCTGAAATAAAGACCAAAACTATTTTACAGCATTGTTGTGAATATGGCTCTTGATGAATATTAAAATACTTCATTAATATGTGTCATCATAGTCCCTGGTACATTGTAAACAGTTTTAAAAATACATTAGAACAGTACTTTAAGGTCTACAAAGTGCCATATATTATATTTTTTTATCACAACAACACTGTGAGAGAAATGTTGTTATTGTCATTTTCCAGAAAAGGAAAATTGAGGATGGGGTTAAGTGATTACCCAGGTTGACACAGTTGGTAAGCATTTGAATCTGGATTTGAAACCATGTCTTCTTGACTCCAACACTTTGTCTACTATGTCACCTTGTTATCCATCTCTATGTTTTTCTATATGTAAAATGTTACTGTGGAACACATAATTGATGAATCCTAATGAAATAATTTCTGACTATGCAAAAACCAAGAGAAAGCATTGTAGAAAGAGCAAATGAGGCCCTTTAAGTCTCTGCTCTGTCATTTGCTAGCCATAGAACTGTATGGAATTCTTTAACTTCCTGAACCTCAGTTTCTTCACCTGTAAAAGGCGAGGTTGGGCTAGGTAACCTGGGTGATCACTTGTATAGTATGTTACAGTGGAGTTACCTTCCTAGTATTAATGTTAAGTGGACTCTGATTTCCTTTTCAACTCTCGAATTCTATGATTCTGTGATTTGGGGGGCCAGTTCTGGCTTATAGTATATGATTCAAAGGGGTATAAACTGACTCTCTGAAGTATATAATTTACTACCAGCGAGTAGGCAGAGTCAAGAAGAATGGCTAAATTGGTTATTCCTTCTTTGTAATGAGTAATCAAATGTCAAAATTATACAGTCTGGGATGCTTTCGTCTGTAACCTCAGTTTGTAAAATCTCACTTGTCTGGGTACCTATGTATGTAACATCAGTTTGTAACAAGCCTGTGCAATTAAGTTGTAAAAGTCACACTTTCCCCCAGCCATAAAGGCATTAATTTTGCCTCTCCCCTTCCCCCATCCTGAAAGTCTTTTCCCTGAGCTAGCAAGTCTGCCTAGACACAAACACCTATGAGTCCTTCAATAGCATTCTATAAACAAACCCTTAGAGAAATGCATAGCCCCTTTGTTCTAAGTGTCCAGGTACACTCAGAAGCCTTTAATAACATTATCAGAGAGACAACCCCATCCCAATGTGCTACCTCCTGAATCCCTAATCAGTCTAGTTCCCAGACTTGGAAACAATCGAGCCTATCTTCCCAACAGCCATATTGGACATATCTCATTCATCCTTGACCAAAAGTAACCTAGTGATGTCACAAGCCAAAAACCACACCTGCAGATAGCACCCCCCCCAAGGGGATGCCCCAGTGAATTATGGGCAATTTGCCTGCTCAATTGATATAAAAAGTGCATGTCCCTTTAAGTACTGACCACTACTAAACTCTTCTCTAACTCCACCCTTGCCCACCTAGTCAGCATAATTAACTTTTGACTGACAGTTTTATGGTTATAAAAAGTGCATCTCTAGCCCCTGCACTTTGCAGGTTCCCTTAACCTTTTCCTCCCCACTGCAGAGTGTAAAATTTTGTAACTCTACCTTAGATCCCTGCACTTTGCAGTCCCCCTACTTTTGCCTGCTTCTAAGTCGGCATAACAATACACTATGTAACTTTGCCGAAAGACAGCTTGGGTCCTGCGAAATTCCTTCCAGACAAGAACCCTCAAGGAATACATATGAGATCCCTTAGACGCCCACCTCTCCCCAACCTCTTCAAAAACATTCTTCTAAGTATCCATATATATATATATATATATATATATATATATATATATATATATATTTTTTTTTTTTCCATTTGCGCTTTGTCTACACAGGAAAAAAAAATGAAGATTTGGCTTTGGTCTAGTTAATATGAATAATGTAGATACTCATCTGAAATAATTTAGGCTTAAAGGTGTCTCTCCAAATAAATTAATTGGAAATCTGCCTCATCTCCCACTGACTTGGTCTTGTGTAGATGAAGCATTAATGCCTTTTCATAGACAAATGACATTGGTCTTTTCCACATCATTCACTGTGGAATCCAGTTTTGCCTTTTTTTCCACTTATCTTACCTTTATGCTTTCATTTGTATTTGTCTGACATCCCTAAGGTTTACAAAGGCTTGTGAATTTAGTTTCATAATTCATTCTCCTGAAGTGTCTACTCCCTTGCATAGATCATTAATAACATTATTAAATGGGATAGGAACTTATATTAGTCACTTTGGGACCCTGATAGATCATCTGTAACTGGATAAACTGCCATTGATCATTACTGTTTTTATGGCCTCTCAGCCAACCATTCTATTGCATAAACATCATAACTTTACAAGCTTAGTGAGGATAATAACCTCTAAAATCTAAAGAGGATAATGAAGAGAAACATGAAGGGCAGCTGAAACAAATCAAGAAGGAATTCAAAATGGGGGTGGGGGATACCAAACAAGAAAAATGGGAAAGCACTTCTAACCAGTTCAACATGATCCTGAGAATGGTGTTTATGCCATTTCTTGTACATTAGAAATTATCAGAGTTCCTAACTATGATTTTTTGCTCCTGAGGCAAGCATGACAAATGATACTCAGCTCAGTGATCATGAACATCCTCAATTGTTGGTGTCCATAGGTGAAACTGCTCGTTGATGGAAGACCATAAGAACACTTCTTAGGAGACTGCCCATACCTTGTTCCTACCCTGAGGAAGAAGACCATTATGTAGCTTCCTTTTAAAATTGATAATACCATCCAATTATTAAGAATAAGCTGTTCCTTCTTCACACTTGGCATCCTAGAAGCCTTATTACTGGAGATATGGAGTGGATAAGAGTAGTAACTTTTACAAGAAAGAAATTCTTGTAGGAAAGGAAGTTTAAAACAGGAGTTGGTTTGTGGGGATTTCCCAAAACTCTCAAAGTATAATGTTTGACCTAGAATAATGGCACTTTAGGGGACACATAGTTTCAGTATTTTTTTTTATAGAAGAGAAACCTGAGACTTGAGATACGAATGTGTTTTGCCAAAGATCACAGAAGAAATCATTCCACTATTACAGAAACTGAAGGCAAGCTGAGATGAACTCAAAGTACAAATCTAAAACTCAGATTATTAGAGGTAGAATGGATTTTGTAATCCATCTTGTCCAATGCTAAGTCCAATGTCAGAATAGAGACGTGAAGCATGTATTCCTGATTAGGAAACAAGCACTGTTTCATTCAGGTTATTGCAATTTGGCCTCCATTGAGGAATGGAGACACTAGCTTTTCTAGAATAGGAACCCAGGATAATAAGCTGAGTAGAAAGGATGTCTCTTGAACACTACAAGCACAATTTGGTTCCCCACTCACCACCACCACCAGCCCACTGATCACTTTCAGGAAAGTTTAAGCAGCAAGGAAAGAAAATTATTGGAGATAGGAGAAGGCACTGGCATTCTTGGAAACTGCCTTGTTCAGTCTGGAGTACCAGTTCCCCATCACCTCAGGTGATGCTGAGATACTATGGAGAATTCAGGAGGCATTTGCTATGAACTCTGTTATTCACTTCCCTTACTGAGAGGCTTTCATGTATAAAATGAAGTCCAGGCCCAGATAAATGATGACTTCACAGAAAAACAGAATTTGAAAACTGGGAAAAGTGGCAATCTAATCTAATACATCCTAAAAAACTTTATAACTAACATACCCCACAAGTGGTCCTCTAGCTTTTTCTTGAAGACCGTAATTTTCTAAAAATTTAGGGTATATATAAGACTACATTTAAATTTGTTCTTCTTGTCACAAACTTTAGGATAGAACAATCACTTCCCTCCAGGGTTCCAATTATATCCACTTCAACAACCAGTTCCACTGAATGGTAAGAATCAGATACAGAATAGAATTTTTTATTGTTGGTTTCTCTACGTTTTGAAGTATGAAAGTATCACAAAAGTAAGTAAAAAAAAAATTATTAGCTTTTCTGCTTTTCCCCAAGGTCACACAGGTTGTACATGTTTGAGCCAAAACTCCTATCTTCTAAACAGAAATATAATGTTTCCATAGCATGATGCTGTCTCCCAAACTACTATGTCATTTGAGATCAATTTCAATGGAAATAATACTTATGAACTGATTTAACTAAAAGCTTTCTGTTTTTTTCCCCCACCCTGGGATGTAGAGATGGGATTAGGCATCTTAAGATAACTATTCTTCTTTACTAGGATGCTTCTACTTCTTTCTTTTCATATTTTTAACCTGGTCCTCCCTGCTCTGTCCTTTTCTGGTCTCTGGATTTTGTGAAAATTTGATAAGGTAGTCAGGCTAAAACCTACCCAACATAAGGAAATGTTTTTAAAATGAGAAGCAGAAATGTTCCCAGGAAGGTATGACTAAAGTATTGCTTCCCTTTTCCATTTGAAAGTGTCTCCTATTTCTTGGTCCAGTTGAATATAGGATTTTATTTCTTGAAGGGAAAGAAAACCTGTAAGCAGTCCCAAAAGATTATTGTTGTCTGTCCTTAAGGTACCACCTCTCTGGCCCAAAGGCAATACTATTTCACCAATCCTGGACCAACCCTTAGTTTGGGTCCTTCCAATTTTGTCTTTTTCCAGTCAACCCCATCTAACATGATAATCAAGATATTTCAAATCTTGCTTCTCTCCTCACCATGCACAGACGAACCCAGCCTTCCCTACCATTAGTCTCCAGATCTGTCCAGTGACTAAATTCTACCTGCAGCATCAGGGCTTATGTATGTATTTTTTTTAAAGTAATACTATTCCTTGAAAAGAATATATTAATTCTCTCCCTGTCTTGGGGAAAAAATTCCTGGTTATTTTTCCTACTTTTACTGAGGTTGTTGTTAGCAAAGTGCTAGTCTACTTATAATTGGTATATGTCTTTACATTGCCTTATCTATGTCTAATGACTGATTTTGGTGAAGTTATGGTATGCTATGATTTTCAGTCACTGAACATCACATTTTCTAGCTCCCAAATTTCCATGAATTCAGGGGCAAAATAGTGTCTTGTCTTTCTGATGTACAATGACCTATTATGAACAGTGTATTCTGTTCGAGGGTAAAAGATCAATGTCAAGAATATAGAAAGAAATGTAAAAGTGTAGAACAAAGTCACAAGGTAAATCTTTGTATTGCATTTCTTTGAACTTATTGCTATCTTTCTCACTGACTTGGACTGGTGAATGAAAGTTCTTTTTTTACTTTTGTCTCTACTTAGTCTGAGGAAAACCTCTTAGGCAGTTTAATACTTAACACATTCTGAATGTTTTTCCTTTGCATGATAATGTCATTTTTATAGCTGTGCCTATTTGCTCCTACTTGTACGGTGAATTTGTCCATAGTAGCAAAAGAATAAAGTATGCACAGTGTGAGCCCTTCCCCCCCCCCAGCAGCGAAGCATATCTTTGTTCTTCATAACACAGAATAGTGGCATTAGCCAAATGATGTTCAGTTAGGCCAAAATGCTCAAAATGAATGAATAAAATAAGGCAATTATGTTAACAAATTTAGAAAAAAAAATACTTTTATGCAAAATATCCATATAATTAAAATAAAAGTAAGGCGATGTGTATGTTTGCAAGATCTCAGTCTCTTAGTATGTTTCTCTCCTGTATGCTTTCTCTATTAATTTTAGAATTCAAAACTTAGAAATGGAAAGAACCTTTGGAATCAACTAGTTTAACTCCCCTCATTTACAAGATGAAGAATCTGACTCTGTAAAGGTGAAATGAATTGCTAAAAGAACACCTATTCTTGACACAAACTAAAAACAAGAAAAATGGAACGAGGATTTTGGCCTAGCAGAGGAAGAACTGGGCCATATTGAACAATTATTCATTAGTGAACTCTCCATTTCCATTACAGTCTTACTGACACTTTGAATATAAATAAGAAGTGTTATTTTTCTAAACAATGCGTTAATTTTATATTCTTGCTGACAGTGACTGTAACCTTTTGCTTCATTTCACATGATAAATCAATAAGCATTTATTAATTTCCTAGTCTGTGCCAAACATGATCATGAACATAGTTGGAAGACAGAATATGGAGAACAAAAAAAGCATGGCATTTTTTGGGGGGGGGTGGAGGGTTCATTTTTTTTTCTCCTGACCCAGTGTTTTGTTAATACTCTTCAAGGCAGTGGTGAGCACTGAACTCAATTTCTCTTCCCTAGTCACAAGAAGAAATTTACCTATGTAGTTATTTTTTGTTGGGAAAATTCTTTTGTATTGTGTATCCATGTAACCTCTTGTGTGGCTACATTATATTCCTCCTTTGTATTTCTTATCTAGTTCATAGTCAAATATAGAAAATAATGGCAGGGCTATACTCCTGCATATGTTCCCTATTTTTACCAAGGAATTTACATTTTTTTTCTGTCACCTAGGTTTATGGCAAAAATAGCTGTTGTAGGAGAATTTCTGGCTTAATGGGTATAAATTAGCCTATGAATCATAGTATTTAAAACAACTACCAAGACTAATTAAACTGGTACTCTTGCAGCCAAATTGTTGTCTAACACTGAAGGAGGTAATATGTTAGTGAAGGAATTGAAATACATCAATATTGACATTAAAAGGTTGAAGCTAAATGGAGGACAGCTTGCATGTTCATGGAGTAACAAATACAGGGGTTGATTTCATTATGTGCCACAAAATACAAATAAACATACTTTCAATGAACACTTGATCATCTTAATTTGAAGTACTCATGATAACCAGAAAGATCACTGTGAAGATAATTGTGGCTTAGGCACCAACATCTGTTGCAGAGGATGATGAATAGAGCAGAGATCTTTCAAACAGAGTGAAAATACACCCTGAAAGCAAATTACTTCAGTAAGTTGGTGGGAACTGCAGAGGAGGAAAACATATTTTGGAAGTTATGACATGTGATTAATAAGTGAAAGAGAACAAAAATGTGTAGGTTATTCAAAAGATTCATGACTGCATATCACAAATAATTTTTTTTTCTAGGAGAGAATTGGGGTGTGGTAGATGATACTCTGAATACCAAATATCAGAAAGAGTGAAATTTACTACTCAACAGGAAATTTATGTTTACTGGTCTAGGAATCATTTTTGAATCAACTTTAAGTGTGGATGCAATGAATATATCTGATCTGGTTAGCCAGCCTAAACCTCTCCTCTACCTTTAATCTCACATCTCTAGTTGGCACCAGAAATTTCTAGTTAATAGTGGAGACAGAAGCATTTCTGAGGAGGATCCACTTGTAGTAGGAAGTCTTTTTATTTTTTAAGTGATATTCTATTTGTTCCCAATTACATGTAAAAACAATTTTTAACATTTAAAAAAAATGTCTAGTTACAAATCTTCTACCTTCTTCCCTTCCTGTCTCTACCCAATCCCAGGGACAGCAGGTTAATCAGTATAGATTATACAATCACAATCATGTAAAACCTGTTTTCATATTGATCATGCTGTGAAAGAAAGCACAAACAAAAATTACGGAAAAGTGCAAAATAGAATGCTTTGAGCTGCATTCAGGCTTTATCATTTCTTTCTCTAAAGGTGGACAGCATTTTTCATGATGATTCCTTTGGAATTGTCTTGGATCACTGTATTTCTGTTAATTGCACATAATTGATTATAATAAAATATTGTTGTTACTGTGTACAATGTCCTCCTGGTTCTACTTACTTCAGTTTGTATCAGTTCATGTAAGTCAGCTTATTCTGAAAGTATACTGAAAGTCCACTAAACAAAACTAGCATTTCCTAGTCAAGCACCATGATTTCTTATAGCACAAGAGTATTCCATTACAGTCAAGCACCAAAATTTGTTTAGCCATTCCTCTATTAATAAGGATTCCCTCAATTTCCAATTTTTTAAAATCTTTTTTTAAATTTAATTTAATGTAATTTTTAAAAATTATTTTATTTATTTTCATATTTAGATCATTAATTTCCACAAGATTTTGAATTACAAATTTTCTCCCCATCTTTCCCCTACTCACAACCCCAAAACAACAATCCCACTGTAAAGCCCCTCCCCCAATCTGCTCTCCCCTCTGTCCTCCTCCATTGCCCCTCTAACTTTCTGGGAGGGCAGTCTCTCTACCCCAATGCCGGTATACCTTAATTCCTAGTTGCATGTAGTTAATAATAATAATTATTATATACATATATATATTTATATTTATATATACATATATTTTTAACATTTGATTATAAAACTTTAAATTCTAAATTCTTTCGGTTCTTCCCTTAACACCCACCCCCACTGGAAGGACAAGCAATTCAATATAGGCTGTACATGTGTAATTATGCAGGACATCTCCACAGTGGACATATTGTGAGAGACTGATAATATGTCCTTCCTTCCTATCCCGCCCACCCCCGCCCTTGTTCTATTCTCTACCCTATCCCTATCACTTGGCAGAAGTGTATGCTTCCAGCAGCCATTCCCCCCCACTCTTCCCTCCCCTCTGTCATCCCATCTTTCATCCCCATACCCGATACTCTCCTGTGTGGCAAGGTACCCAGTTTAGAGTTTATGTCCTTCCTTCCCTAAGCCAAATTCAGTGAAATTAAAGTTGATGCTTTTCCTTTTGCCTTCCTGTTCTTCCACTCCATTGTAACAGTTATCCCTTGCTTCTTCTATATAGGATGATTAACCCCATTCTGTCTCTCCCTGTCTCCTCTCATTCTAATCCTCTCTCACCTCAGAATTTCACTTTTTAAAGTATCATCCCTTCCTATTCAATTGATCCTGTGCCCTCTATGAACACATAAACACACATACTCAGATATGTACTCATACACATATATACTCTCCTATATAGGTATATATGTAGGTATACGTATATATACATTTGTATTCCCTTCAGCAATCCTCATGCTGAGAAAAGTTTTATAAGTTACCATTATTGTTTTTCCATATTGGCATGTAAATGGATCAACTTTGATAAGTTCCTTATGATTTTTTTCCCATGTTTATCTTCTCATGCTTCTTGTGTTTGAATGCCAAATTTTCTGTTCAGTTCTGGTTTTTTCAGCAAGAATGCTTGAAAGTCCTCTACTTCAGTGAATGACCATTTTTTCCCCTGGAACATTACACTCAATTTTGCTGGGTAGGAGATTCTTGGTTTTAATCCTAGCTCCCTTGATCTCTGGAATATCATATTCCAGGCACTTTGATCCCTCAATGTAGAAGCTTCCAGAACCTCAGTTATCCTAATTGTGTTTCCACAGTATTCAAACTGTTTCCTCTTGGCAGCCTGTAATATTTTCTCCTTGATCTGGGCACTCATGAACCTGGCTATAACATTTCTAGAAGTTTTCTTTTGGGGATCATTTTCAAGAGGTGATTGGTGAATTCTTTCAAGTTCTATTTTGCCCTCTGATTCTAAAACATCAGAGCAATTTTCCTTGAGAATTTCTTGAAGGATGCTTTCTAAGTTCTTTTTTGATCATGGCTTTCAGGTAGTCCAATAATTTTTAAATTGTCTCTCAGGGTTCTCTTTTCCATGTCAGCAGTTTTTCAAGGAGGTATTTCACATTGCCTTCTATTTTTTCATTTGTTTGGATCTGTTTAATAAAGTCATTTGCTTCTTCTATTTGCTCCACTCTAATTCTGAAGGAATTATTCCCTTCAGAATGCTTTTAAGATTCTTTTTCCATTTGGCAAATTTGACTTTTTAAGGCATTCTTCTCCTCATTGGCTTATTGATCCTCTTTTGCCATTTGAGTTAATCTTTTTTATTAACATGTTATTTTCTTCAGTCAGGTTGTTGACTCTCTTTTCATGATTTTCTTGCATCATTCTCATTTCTCTTCCCAATTTTTCCTCTACTCCTCTTATTTGGTTTTCAAAGTCCTTTTGAAGCTGATCTATGGCTTGTATGGCAATCTTCATGTTTCTTGAAAGCTTTTGGTTTGGGAGTTCTGACTGTGTTGTCTTCCTCCTTTTAGATGCTTTGATCCTTTTTATCCCCCAAAAAGGATTCTTGAGTTTGGTTGCTGTTCTTATTTTGCTTCCTTTTCCTGCTCATTTTGCCAGTCAATTACTGGAATTTTTAGCTCTGTGGAACTCTGCTTCCAGAGGGGAAAGCTCTGTCCCAAACTGCTGGGGTTTTCACAGCTGCCGGAGCTATTAGGGGGCTGCTGCATCCCCCACCAGCTTTGGCTCACTGAAAATGCACCCCTGGACCACCACCCAAGACCACAATCCGGATCTAGGCCGCTCAACGCAAGAGCACTTAGGCTCTGAATGATTGCTTGGGCCCCCTGCAGTCTGTAGGCCAGGAGCTCTGAAGCAGCTACCTGGAGGACACAAGCCTGCCATTTCTGCTGCTTCCTTGTCCTGGGGCAGTTTGACTGGACTGCTCTTCTCCCCCAAATTTAGCTGAATTCCACAGACCTTTCACTTAGTCCTTACTTCTCCTGGCTTGGTAAATCTGGAAATTGCCACAGCTGCCACTGCTCCACTCTCCTGAAGAGTCCAGCTACGGCTCCTCCTGACTGCCCTGCGACCAGGCCGAGGTTTCATGCTGGGCTGGTTCTGGCTCCCAGCTTGCTTTGATGAGCCCCACCTGCCTAGCTGCCTTCAGCGAGAGGTGTGTTTTCTGTATTTTTGTGAGATTTGGAGCCCTAAAATGTGTTCAGAGTCATATTTTATGGGTATTTGAGGTGGTTATGTGGGAGCTGCAAAATCTTGCTGCTTCTATGCTGCCTTCTTGGCTTTCCCCCAACCCCCTCTCAATTTCCAATTCTTTACCAACAGTAAAGGAACTGCTATAAATATCTTTGTACAAATTAAGTCCTTTTCTGTAGTAGGCCAAGACTTTCTGGGGTCTTGGCACACTAGCTCCCCAGTTCTACAAGGTCATTAGGCAGATATGCAAGGAAAGTATAATCCTGTTGGGTGGGTGCTCTCATTGGTTTTGTGAATATCTAAAGAAAATACTGAAAGGTAATTTGCAAGTCTTGTTTGGTACTCCCTGTTTGTGCCTCAGGAGATGGTGATGGTTCTAGGATAAAGATCTTAATGACTGATTAGCCCTGGGCTGGGATAGGGGAAAAGTGAGACCCAAGTCATGTATTCACCCCTGCAATAAGGAATATAAGCTCTATGATTTTCTTGTATCCTTGGGTTGGTATGGAATAGCTCTGCAATAAACCAACTATGAAATACATCCCTGTCTCTCTCTCTCCTTTATTCAGCTGGAAGCTTTCTCTCACTTTCTCTTTGTTTTTCTCAGGTGGTAGCTAGGCCTAGACTGTGCTGGCTGTAGCACTTTTCCTTTTTTTAAAATTTCTTTGGGATATAGAGATATAGTAGTGCTATTGCTGGGTCAAAGGGTACAAATACCCTTTAGGCATAATTCCAAATTGTTCTCCAGAATGGTTGGATCATTTCACAACTCTACCAACAGTACATTAATGCCCCAGTTTTCTGTGATGGGGAGTTTTGAGAACTCCAGGGGGGGAAAAAAAGATTTCCAGGATTTGTGAGTTATCATATGTGTTCTTTCATTTTACTTTCCGTTAGATTCTCTGCATATATGTAGAAGAGTGTGTCATATTTTTTTGGGGGGGTGGAGAGGGTAAAGGAATGAAGGAAAAAGAATTTGCTTTGTATCAACCCTTCTTATCATATTTGTAGATGTCCCTTTTTAAAAAAATAGTTAAGTCTGGACAACCAATCTATATAAATGATATTCGAGGACAAAAACCACACTGTTATGGCTTTAGGAATTAAAGCAATAGAAAATATAATCCCTTTAACCCTTCAAGACTAATCCTAGAGCCCTAAGGTAATGGTCTGTGAACCTGACTTGCCAGTATGAGTGGGAGTGGGGATATATGTGTGCACATTGTCTCTTCTGATAGACTATAAGGTCCTTGATAGTAGGGTTTTACTTTTTGCATCTGTATCTTAGTGCAGGCCACAGTCAGCATGTAATGAATACTGAGTGATTATAAGATGAATGTGTGTATATCTATCTATATATGTACACGTATGTATGTATGTAAGTATATGTGTGTGTGTATATATATATATATACACACACATATATACATACACACACACACACACACACACATATATATATATAAACAGAACCAGATGTCATAATTGAAATCTGTGCCCTGTCTAGGAATAAACCATTTTTGTTGAGTATCCAGGAAGTTTCATTAAGTTTATTTTACATTTATTCTATAATGAATAAATGGGTTGCGTCCAAAAAAAAACTACAAAGGATCAGACAAAGGCAAGCCCTTTTCATGCTGTTCCCATCTGAATTTCCTGCCATATTCCTCCCTTTAGAGCTGGGATTAGCTCCAGCTCTTTTGGGTTACAACTTTCCTGACCTGCCCATTAAGCATGTGTGTTAATTAAAAGTTGGTGATGATCCCCCAACTGGTCTGAGGCAGCCTAGCTCAGGCCCTTTTGCAGATTTGTGCCTTGCTGCAGGTAAAACACCCATTGTTCCTGTAGAATCTGTGGAAACCAAACTGCCAGCATTTCTCACATAGGGAAATAGAGCACACATGAAGTATGAGAACATTAAGAAAAGTTAATGAGAATGAATAGATGAAGGATTTCAATAATGACAGAAGTTGAGACTAAGAAGTTACCAGGACAATTTCTACTTTTAAATTAATCGGAGTTTGGTTACTAGAAGTTATTTGTTGCTTGTGTTTATGTTTAACTTTGAGATCTTAATAAAACTTTTAATAATAAACAAATAATTAACAGGCAAGTTATTTGTTTCCTCCATGTCTGTTTCTACTCCCCTACCTTCCTCCCAAATAAAAAGAAATTGTCTGTTCAAGGTTTCCTTATGGCTCTAAAACTCTTTGAAAAAGTAGTTCATATTGCGTGCATTTTTGAAGTCTAAGGAATGTTATTTAACCAGAAATACCAATAATTTACTTAACTACAAAATAGTTGAAACTGTGGCATTAAGGAAATTGAAGCTAATTTTTCTAATGGTAAAATAAAGGAACTCAGTTAAATTATAGATTTGGTCAGGGGGACAGTGGACAAGAAGAACCACTATATAATAATTACAAATTACAGATTTCTCTTTCTGCTTATGTAAAATATTGAGTTGAAACAATTATGTGGATAGTTCAGATCGGAACCAATTTTGCCTCTTTCTATATTAGAAAAATTACTTTCATTTTGCTTGCATAGATTCGCAGAAAGCATATGATATATGAAGTGTATTAAATGCTAAAAAAATTGGGGGAAGGATGCATTTTTGAAATTAAAATATTTAATTTAAAAAATGTGTGAGATCTAAGAAAACCAACAAAGTTAAGCTTATGTTACAAACAGAATTTATGGAGGCCTTATGGCTGAAAATGTAAACATTGTAAAATAAGATGGTAGAAAGACCTCTGGAATGGAAATCTAGAGATTAGGGATCAAGTCATATAATTATTAAAAAATTCACTTTTCTTAATCACCTAATCCTCTGTGGAGAGAAGAGCATAAACTTGTTCATTTGAAAGGTTCTTTATTGTTCTTTTTTGTTTGTTTTTTTGTTTTGTTTTTTTGTGAGGGCAGTTGGGGTTAAGTGACTTGCCCAAGGTCACATGGCTAGTTTGTGTTTGTGTGTGTGTGTGTGTGTGTGTGTGTGTGTTAAGTGTCTGAGGCCAGATTTGAACTCAGGTACTCCTGACTCCAGGGCCAGTGCTCTATACACTGCGCCACCTAACTGCCCCTTCTTTATTGTTCTTAAACAGAGATTGTGAGCTTCCATGTTTGCTGAATGCAACTTCTCTTTATTTGGAAATATAGAAGTAAATATATCAATAAGATTTGTTGGTAACTTTAACAGCACAGTTTTTGCAGCTACAGTCATCTGAAATTCTTCAATTCGCAATCAAGAAAAAGAAAGCTTTAAAAAAAAAGGCAATTGAGCTTAATCACTTTTGCTTTAAACTTTTACTGGAACATCATTTTCAAAATCCAGTGAAAAAGATAGATGTAATTTCTCAAATAAAATGAATTTATATTAATAATGCTGGTAATTTCTTTCACTTAATACCAAAGCATTTACATAAAATAAATTAAGGTGTTGTATAGTAATCCCACTTTGATATGCACAAATAAGTAATTCCATACACATCCCAGTTGAAAATACACTGACTAAAGGTTCATAAGATAGGGTCATGGTGCAGTACTTTGAGGCAGCTTCAAACTATTAAATGTGAGGCAGAAGCTAATATTTAATGAACAAATCTCATCATCTTTCATCTTGCCTCTTATTACCATGACTAGGAACAGATCAGAACTGTTTGGAAAAATAATACTATCTTTTAGGACTTTTTGGAATTGAACAAAAGGATCTTATGAAAATATGAAACATACTGAAATCTTATGTGTAGGGGTAAATACATTATTTCTACAAATACTATATATAAATGTATGAAAGACAGAGAAAAAGAAATAGGATAGACTCTGAGAGATAAAGGATCATAAGATCCAAGATTCAGATCTGGAAGTTATATAAGACAACATTTGGAGTCTAGAGTGTCTGATTTCAGCACTCCCACAGATAGCTGTTAGAATTTTGGCATTCTTAGTGAGATAGGTGCTATGCAAGTGTGCAGATGAAGACATAATGAATGTAGTAACAAAGGAGACAGATCTTTGGTACATATATCTATCATGTGAAACGTCTGAAAAAACAAGGTCCAGAACAAAAGCATCACAAACAAGGAAGGAACAGAATGAGAGATGGAAAAAACTGACCAGATCAGAATCCAAGAGTTCAACTCATGGGCTAAAGGTAAATCAAGGAACAACAAAGATAAGTTCTTTTTCCCTGCATTCCCTTCTTCCCCTAAGCTTTCCCCCAAAAATAGGAGGAAAAAAAAAGAAAGAAAAGCAAGCCACATGTGAAAAACAAACTATTTTGCTAACTTTAAACAAGGAAGAAGGCCTCTTCAGGAAAGAAAATAAAGGCTATAGTAATTAGAATTTATTGAAAATACTCAATGACTTTAGAGAGCAATTTTGTTCTCCATTGGATTACATAATAAAATGAAGATTCTAGGAAAAACATATCAAGTAATCAAGATTAAAGCTCAGAAGAAAGTTGGCATAATTGGGAAAAGATGATTTCTTTCACATTATGACCTGGGTATTTAGAATTTAAGCTATGATGACAGAGTCAACATGTCCATCAAAGTACATTAGGTTTTCGTTGATCTAAGAGTTATAAAACTGAGTATAATGGCAATATCTGGTGTGGAGCATGTTCTAAATTTGTGCTGTATTAGTGTGAAGTGAAAAGAGACAGGAAAAACAATGTGATCACATCTCCCTTGTTACTGCTATAACAGATCCAGAGATTCAATTAAAAGGATTCAGGTGAACAGTTGATTATTGATATAATGATTTTTTAAAATGGAACAAAAGCCATTCTTTGTGATAGAAAAGTAATTCACTTTTTCAAATATTAATATATGTAAACTACTTTGTAAAGTGTAAAGTTATACAAATATTAGCTTTTCTTTTCTTAAATCATTGTCATTTTTGAACATTTTATTAAACTTCCTATTAACTCAGTAATTTTTTTTTTAATTTCAGAACCAATATTACTGTGAAATAATGGCATGGAATAAAAGATGAGGTATAGAGAAGTAACGCATTTGTTAAGCAGTACATACGATGAAACAAATATGTATTATATAATTGTCAAGGCAGTGGTTAATGCCTTTGATAATGCTACCAATATAAAATATTTTTTTATTGGCAGTCTGCTAGTATTGACACCTTCTAATCTGCAAATACACTGGAATTATAATAGAAGAGATGGTTAAATATTAATGTATGGAGAAGATAATATTTTGCCTGTTATAAAAATTGAATTGCTCAAATTAGAGAGTTTTAATGAAATATAATAGTTTGTTCGGAGTTATCAGATCACTAATTATGTTTTTAAAATATATCCAGTGTTTTAAAAGCCTGATAAACTTTACACATCTAAGTTTATTGACTATATTATGTATAGTATATATGCCTCCATAATTACATTGGTATGAAATTAATTAAATGTTTTGCAGCAAATACTGTAAATAACACACATTTCACAAGGATCTATGTTTTTTTCTTATTATCTGCTGTTGTAATGCAGATTCACAATTTTCATAGATATTCTATTTCACCCATGAAATGTATTTTGCCACTAGGAACAACCCTGAACTTCTATAATCTTTTCTTTAGAGGGGCCCCAAATTCCATCTATATGTTCTTTCACCATCACAGCTATTTTATCAATAAATGATGCATGATACCACACTTTGAAAGTGTTTGTTTTTTTAGTATTGTCCATATAATAATTAAGTTCCATTTTATTCAATTAATAACCAATTTACTCAACTCACCCTGAGGAATTTGGAACTCTTGTAATAAAATCAAATTTAAAAAAATAATGCTTATCACAGCCAAATGAAAATTTTAAAAAGAGGGATTATTCAGAGTTAATAATTTCATTAATTTCATAATATACCTAACAAAATGAAGACTGACTGCCTTTCCAATAGTCAGTAATCTTTCTTGTACCTTTACTTAAGTCAGAAAAGAGAAAATAAACTGCTCTTTTGCTTCTTACATGGCAGCTGGGAAAGTACTTAGTAGGGGCTCAAAAAGGAGAAGATGGAATTACCTTTTCCAAATATTCATAGCCCATGACATGTTTGCTCATCCTTTTAGAAGCTGCATCCTTTTGGCCAATTGGTTTTGTATGTTACCCTTGCTTTTATAAAACTATTGTTTCTTATTCTGTTTGAACCTGATTGCCCTGAAAGTGCCTTATCTAAATAGTTAGCCAAGAAACAGTCATATTTCTGAGGACTTTTATATAATTAACAACAACAATAACAACAGCATTTATATAGTTCTTACTACAAGCCAAACACTGTGCTAAGCTTTTTACAATTTTTTTAATCTCACTTGATTCTCACAACAGCCCTGTGAGGTAGGTGCTATTATTATCCTCATTTTAGAGATGAAGAAACTGAGGAAAATAGAGGTTAAGTGGCTTGTCCAGAGTCACACAATCATTACATGATCAAGGCTAGTTTAGAAGGTCTTCCTGACTCCTCTATGCCACCAGGCAGCCATAGTCCCTGTACAGTATATAAAACAATCACATCTGAAAAACCATACCTGCCTCTTTAAGACAGAGGTCAATAACAGCACCTAGTTTAAGCTGTAGAATCAAGTTATCATGCACAAGTCTAATCATTAAATTATCCTGTTGTTGAGGTTTAAAATATTGAGGTTTAGGGGTGCTCAGGCCCCAAAATACCAAATGCTGGGTCTTAACCAAATGAATTCCACCCAAGCCTTCTTTCAGCCAAAGTAAAACAAAGTTTATTAAAGATCTGCCATGTTGGGTAGACTCTTAAGGAATTTGAACATTTGTAATACTTGTATTGACAAGTGGGCCAGTATGAAACTGAGCATTTTCATGGAGGCAAGATGGATTTTATATACAGAAAGACTATGGGAGGAACTAGGGGTGTTGAAGTAGTCTGGGCTGACCAGAGGAGGTGTTCTGGGAGGGTTTTGAGGAGGAGTCTAATGGATCTGTTGTACTGGAATTCGAATCCCAGGTCACCTGCCTACCACCTGATTTGTGGCCCACCTGTGTCCCATTATTAAGTCCCTTTTTATTTTTGCTATTATCCCTATTCTCTGTCATAGCTTGAAATTGCTTAAGCCATGTCTGGGCATATTGCTCAAGGCATAGTCTTGGGTAGACCAAGGTGTAGTCCCTTGATCCCCTACTTCCTTAAATTAGCATTCTGTATATTTTTCCTTATGGTGTACTATACAAGGATCATCCTGGGGCAAGACTAGAGACTACCCTATCCTGTTCCACTGACCAAGCAGGGTCCCCACACCCTCTGGCCATCTGGGACTTTCCAGTGCTCTTTCCCCATGTCCCTGCACCCTGGTCTGGAAAGTGCTGACTATGGCCCTCCACTGTGTGCCCTCCACCCTATTCTAGGAGGGACCCCATGTCACTGGAAGGTTGCACCCTTATACCCTTGTGCCATATCCCAAATTAGCCCTGAACTATGGAACTAACCAATCACTGTTCTTTTTGCTTCTGTTGTCATGGCTTCTGCCAGTCCCCTCCCTGGTTGTGGTTTGCAGTTTTGGCCTATATAATCAAGTTTGTGAGATCCAACAGGGACTTCCTGATTTGAGTTTACACTCCAGGTAGTTGCACGCTTGATCAATAAATCCACACCTAAATTTATCTTGAACCCAGGTCTCAGCTTGCTCTTATTCTCTGCACAACAGATGTTAATGGGACTTGGAAGGTTAGAGGTCAGAGTTTTAGGAATCAAGAGAATAGGATTTCTGATGGCATCAAGGGTGGGAAGCAGCTGGAAACAAATCTAGAAATAACAGACAATGGAGGACTAGGCTAGGTTAAGGGTAACAGATTTAGTCATAAAAAAGTCAGATTAAGTGAGAAAATCCAGGGAAAATTCAAGATATGGGTCTCCCAGGGCCTATGGACAAATGGAACTCAATTTCCTTTGGGCTAGAGGGAAAAGGTTTCAACTTTGACCTGTACTCCATCACTATTACACAAATATAGGAGCCATTATTAACATTTTGGATAGCATGAAATCCCAAAAGATTTAAATGGCATAGAAAATTGGGTCAAATCTAATGATAAGAAGGTAAATCAGGGGGATTCTCTGATCAAACTGGGGTATTAAAAAACATTTTAATGAATCTCAAGGCTTTCCTAAATAACTTGATAACATGATGATATGTGGGTCATTGTTAGTCTTTAATCCTTTAGATTGAATTTGATTAAATTCATCAGTCAATCTGAAAGGAATATATGTCTTTGGTCATTGGGTGAAAGCAACTGATGGAACAAAGAGACTTCCACTCATTCACTCCTACTGAAGACCCTCCCCAAACTCCTCCTCTAGACCACCCCTAGATTCCTCTGTATATAAGAATCCCATCTTCCCTCCCCTCCCCTTGACCAGTCAGGTCAGGGGCATCATAGGGGTAACTAAGGGATCTCTCCAGACATACCCAATCTCCTGCCTATTTGAGGCTGTGTTGTTTGAACACTCCTTCCTTATGCTCTCTTTCCTGTTGGTGAAATTTGGAAGCCAATTATCTCTAGTTAAGTCTCTCAGATCTCCCCATGTTCCCTCGAGAGTTTGGAAGATAGTTGAGTTTGGGATCACAAAATTCCTAGGTGAGCTATTTCTGTCATCCCAGCATTTGTTTTTTTGACTCCTAGGTCCTAAAGTGTCTCCCCCTGCAGACTATAAACCCAAGGCCTGGGAGGGACTGCAGCCATTAATGGTTGGCTACTTTAGGCCCTGACTCATTCTGTCTAGAGTGGGGCCTAGAACAGGTGAAAGCTTTTGAGACTTTGCAGCTTTACCCAATAGTCTCTATGATGATAAAAGGTGAGAACAGGCCTTGGGAGTTGTTGCCTGTTTTGAAAAGCTGCTATTGCCTTCTATATGCTAAATGTCCATGGAGCAACCTGGAAAGGAAAGGAATATCTGACAGCCTTTTGTCCTTTTTTGCTATACTTTTTGTGCCTGTTTTGGTCTTTGTTTGCTTAACCTCTTTGCCAGGTTTGTCTTCTCCAGGGTTTAAGCCCCAAGTTCTCCAGCCCACTAGACCTGGCATCAGGCGTATTCCAGAGTCTGACCCCTTGGATGTGATGTCTGACCCCCTTGAACAAGACCCAGAGAGGCAGGGACAGCTCTGTGCCCCTTGCCAGCAGGAAGCACTTTCAGAAGCTGAGACCTTAGCCCTTTACCCCAAAGGATTTTGGGTCCCATTTGTTTGAGGGGGAAATGATGAGGTACAGGCTCTGGGACCCCACCTTGAGCTCTCCTTGAATCTTTGAGGTACAGGCTCCAGGAAAGTAAATCTTCCCAAGGAATGCATTTGCCTGAAGTCATGGGCCTTAAGTTGTGGTTCTGTCCAAGTCTTTAGCCCTCCTTTGTTCCAATAGTTTCCCACCCTTAATGTTCCTCTTCCCACCCTTGAATGGCCTGGCCCACCATTGCCTTTTGTCTCCAGGTAGCCTCCAGCAGCTTCCCACCCTTAATCACTCATTAATGGAGTTTGATCTCATCTTGACTCCTGAAGCTTCTCCCTACTGGAGTCTGAGCTCATCTGACTCCTCCTGAAGACCCTCCCCAAACTCCTCCTCTAGACCACCCCTAGATTCCTCCCACCACTTTTCTATATATAGAACTCCATCTCCCTTCCTTTTGGTGTGAGAGCACCACACAATGCCCTAGCACAGACTTACTCTGTGAGAGCACCCTAGAATGACCTAGCATAGACTGGCTCCTTAAGAGTCTACCCCATATGGCAAACTTGAACTTTCAATAAACTTTACTTTTCTTTGGCTGAGAAGACTTGAGTCAAATTCTTTCTACAGGATCCGGCATGTTGGTATTTTGGGGTCTCGGGCAACCCTAACCCTCTGGGTAACCTCTTCAATATCAGTTCACATGAGAAGAACCATTTGGGGATAATAATAGTTGGCATTTATAAAGCCCTTTGAGGTTTGCAAAGTGCTTTATAAATATTACCTCTTTTTATCCACATCACATCCCTATGAAGTAGGTACTGTTATTCTCATTTTACAGATAAGGGGACTGTGACTGACTGTCCACAGTCTCATAGCTAGTGAGTACCTGAGTGTGGATCTGAATTAGGGTCTTCCTGATTATGTTTAGATCTCTCTTCACCACACCACCCAGCTATCCTGGTTTCTTCCTCCCTTAGAATCTGAAGAACTATGTCATCCTATGTATCACTAAGATTGATCAGTGATAACTCACTGGAACTAGGTGACCTTGGTTCTAACTTTGCTCTCATTAAGAATGTTATCCTAGGCTATTCCAAACTTTTCTGAGGTTCAACTATAAAAGGAAAACACTTGTTAACTATCTATGTCTCTGGAGTTACCTGTAAAAAGCTTAGAACAATGAGTTCTATAAATGAAGTCAATATGTTTTTTCATTGATGACATTGAAGAGGTTACCCAAAGAGGGTTAGGGTTGCCCGAGACCCCAAAATACCAACATGCCGGATCCTGCAGAAAGAATTTGACTCAAGTCTTCTCAGCCAAAGAAAAGTAAAGTTTATTGAAAGTTCAAGTTTGCCATATGGGGTAGACTCTTAAGGAGCCAGTCTATGCTAGGTCATTCTAGGGTGCTCTCACAGAGAAAGTCTGTGCTAGGGCATTGTGTGGTGCTCTCACACCAAAAGGAAGGGAGATAGAGTTCTATATACAGAAAAGTGGTGGGAGGAATTTAGGGGTGGTCTAGAGGAGGAGTTTGGGGAGCGTCTTCAGGAGCAGTCAGATGAGCTCAGACTCCAGTAATGAGGGATTAAGGGTGTGAAGTTGCTGGAGGCTACCTGGAGACCATAGACAATGGTGGGCCAGGCCATTCAAGGGTGGGAAGAAGAACATTAAGGGTGGGAAACTATTGGAACAAAGGAGGGCTAAGGACTTGGACCTAGCCACAACTTAAGGCCCATGACCTCAGGCAAATGCCTTCCTTGGGAAGATTTACTTTCCTGGAGCCTGTACCTCAAAGATTCAAGGAGAGCTCAAGGTGGGGTCCCAGAGCCTACACCTCATCAACATTACTTTAACAATTATAGAGTATATCTGGCCTAGAATTCTCTACCACTCCTAAGTACATATCTGTTTGTTTCTCAGTGATATATTTTGAGAACTCAATCCTCTTAGCAACAATAAATTTTCTTTTTTTAAGTTTTTTTTTTCTCTTTTGGAGGGGCAATGGGGGTTGTGATTTGCCCAAGGTCACAGGGCTACTAAGTCTTAAATGTCTGAGGCCAGATTTGAACTTAGGTCCTCCTGACTCCAGGGCTGGTGCTCTATTCACTGTGCCACCTAGCTGTCCCAAAACCAATAGATTTTCAATACAGTATATGGACTACCAACCACAGCATCAATATGCTTTGAAATAAAACTCATCAAAATGCAAATTTATTAAAATTACTTCTGATGAATTTCTTTAAACAGAATATACCTAAAAGGGAAAATATATATATATATATATATATATATATGTATAAAACAACTTCACAATAGCATAAAGCAGAAACCTTCAGAAGTCTATAAGATGTGGCAGTTATTTTAAAAATAAAGTTTGATTGTAAATGTGAGAAGCTAGGAATGTTTTTGAAAAGCAGCAGGACTATGGGGAAAGACTTGTTAAAATAATGAATCCTAAAGCTGCAAATCTCAGGCTGCCTCTGGAGCTCTTTCTTAACAGAATAAACCTACCCTGAACCTCAGCTGAATCATATTTTAATTCTTTCTTTATTTTTACCTCAGATCAAAACTTCAAAAGTAAAAAACCTGAAAGCTTCAGAACTTCTAAGAAAATGACAGGTAATTCTTAATTAACTTAACCTGCAGCCCCAGGGAACAAAGATTTTATAGCCCTTGCTGTGGACCTGGAGAGGTTTCAAACAGGACATTCCTCACTTCCGCTTTTGTGACCTTTGGTGAACACATGTAAAGTCTTTCAAAGTCATTCCTGGAAGCTGTTTTCTTTTGGGGAGACTTCAGAAAGGCATCTATTGAATTTAGACCTCATGAACTTCTGCACAAAGGTTTGCCCAACTTTCATTTTGACTTCCTGGCTTTGTTTTCATGCCAGGTATGTGAGAATTCTACATTCTATGATTCTGGTTAACTTGGGCTATAATTCGCCTTTTCTTTGGTGAAAGTAAGTAGGTGAGGAAGAGAGAAAGGGGGGAAGAGAATAAGCTTATGAGTGTCAGACATTGTGCTAAGCACTTTTTACAAATAACATCTCATTTAATCCTCACAACTATCCTACAAGGACATGCTATTATAATATTCATTTTCTATTTGAAGAAACTGAGGCAAACAGATGAAGTGCCTGAGGTTGAATTTGAAGTCAAACCTTCCTGACTCCAGACCCAGCCTTTTATATTCTGAGCTATCATCTGCTTCTAATTTTTTAGAGCTATCACTTCTTTTGTTTTAAAATTCATATGAAGTATATGCTATGTTGATGCGTTTTAAATTTTCCAGATTCTAAAATTCTAAGTTCTTCAACTGAATTTAAAAAATCACTTATTTCCCTTTATATGTGTCACAGTATTAGGTGCTGGAAATACAAAAGACCATAAAAATGAAGAGGTGCCCAAAGAGGGTTAGGGTTTGCCTGAGAGCCCAAAATATCAACATACCGGGTCCTGCTGAAAGAATTCCACTCAAGTCTTCTTAGCCAAAGAAAAAGTAAAGTTTATTGAAAGATATAGGTTAGACTCTTATGGAGCAAGTCTCTACTAAGCTATCCTAAGGCAGTACCTGCTCTCAGAGTTTAGATTCTACTATGGAATAGAACAGAAAAGCAGGTAATCAATCAATGAACTGTGCAATGTAGTGGTTTTTTGTTTGTTTTTAAGGGAGGGAATTAGAAGCTGTTAGGATTAGGAAAGAATACCTGTTATTTAAGAAATTTTTTTTAAGAAACAGAGGATTTTAAGAGGTAGAAGTATGAAGGGCTGGAAGTATGGTAAACAGATGATAAAATGTAATGTTTGATCACTATGAAGAAGGTGAGCACTGTAGTATAGGAACAGGAAACAATTCATAATAAAGTTGGAAAAGTAGGGTGTGGTCAGTTTGTGAAGGGCTTTAAAAACTAAGCGATTCTGAAGGACAAAGGGAACTAGTTAGATATGTACACATCACTTTGACAAAGCTACAGAAGACTAAATCAAGATGAGAAGTACCTAAGGCTAGAAGATCAATTAAGAGGTTACTGAAACAATACAGTTCAGGGGTATGAAGTAATTAGGACTTGAACTAGTGTGATGGTTGTGAAAGAAAAAGGAACATTTATCTGAGATACTACAGAGAGAGAAATGACAAGATTTGGTAACTAACTGGATATGCAAGGTTAGGGATAGTAAGGAGTCAAGGATAAGAAGAAAGTTACAAACCTGAGTGACTGGAAGAATTGCTGGGCCCTTAATTTGTATAGATAAGTTGGGAAGCAGGGTGAATTAGGCAGGGGAAAAATAATGTGTTCAATTTTGGACACATTAAGATGTTTGTAGACATTCAGCTTTAAAATATCTGCTTATGGGTGGATACATGGATTTATGAGTCATATGCATAGAAATGAAAATTAAGTCCATAAGAACTGTGAAAAAAGTGATGAGGTCACTCAGTGAGAAAGTTTAGAAAGACAATAAAAGAGTTAGGAGAGAGTTTTGAAGTATGGCATAAATGATGAACCAACAATGGAGACTGAGAAGTAGTCAGGTAGGACAAAAACCAAGAGAGGTATTTAAAACAACAACAACAGCAACTCAAAAGAGAGAGTATGGAGGAGAGGGTGGTCAATAGCATCAAATGTTGCAGAGATGTTGAGAAGGATAAAGAGAGAGAAGAAAACATAAAAACATCTAATTTGAAATTTAGAGATCAATTATAACAACTTCAAAGGTCTATCAAAGAATAAGACAGTTTTCTGTTGAAGGTAGCATCTGAGTTTAACCTCAGTGGAAACTAAGACATCTTAGAACAGATGAGGTTATGCATTTCACATTTGTGGCACAGTCTAAGCAAAGGCATGGAGATGGACAACATTGAATGTTGAATTTAGAGACTAGTAAGTAGACCAGTTTGACTGTGACATAGAATATATTATGGGAAGTAACATAAAATAACACTGAAGAAATAGGGTAGATAAAAACTGAGAAAGTCTCCATTCATTTACACATTCCTCTTTGACTCCAGTAAAATGTCTTTACTTTCTTTGCTTCAGCTGAAAGCATAGTAGTTTCTCTTCTGAACTCTTACCTTTATTGTGTTTCTTTCTGCTTCAAATGCATTTCTTTTAAACAGCATATTGTAGGATTCTGTTTTTTAATCCTTTCTGCTCTCCACTTCTGTTTTATGGGTGAGTTCAATCCATTCATGTTTATATTTATCATAAATTACTGTGTATTTCCTGCCATGCTATTTTCCACTTGTTTATCCATCTCTCTCTCTCTCACCCTAACCCTATCCCTTCTCGCACTTTTGATCAGATCATTACCTCCCCAAATTAAAAAAATATATATGTATATGTATATATATATATATTTTTTCAACATATTATTGGAGAAATATAGATATGGATATCCTGATAAATGTTTGTTATAGGAATATAAAAAGGCATAACTATGTGTAAGAGTGGTATGACAATGATAGTCTGTGGGAGGAAACCAGGTAACTCATTTGGTTTAAGGCACAGAATATTCCTATTAAGATGAAAATGCTATTTGTGAAGAGTGACACATTAAGCCACCATTTTCTTAAACTTGAATTGTTTTTTGAAAATAGCTAGTAGATTTGAAGAATTTGCAAAGATGAACAAGACAGATTTTTTTTTTAAGTGGGGGAATTTGGCATAAAAATTTGGAATGTTGCCTGAGAAATACATGTTTGTTTATGGAACCATGCTGAGGGATTCTGGGAAGCCAGAAGGCAACAAAGACCCTGGAGTACTTATTGGGTAGATATCAACAAGATAAGGCAATACTGAGAACAAACTTCACCGACTTGCTAATTTAGTCTAATCCTGGCTCTATTTCTTGGAAAAAGCTTGATGGCAGTCATATGCATATTCATATAATGTGTCCCAATCACATTGCTGAATATTAAAAAATATAACTGTCAAATTTGTTCATTAGTGATTAAGTACATCTCCATATGTTTTCACTATGATTTATTTACCAATTAATTATAAATAATTATTTATTTTCAGGAATATGTGATTTCTAACCTGTGTATCTAATGTGTGTGCTTAAGGTTTGGTTGGGTAAATCCTGGGCAGCGTCACTAAATTTTTCATCTTTGACTACACTGACCTGGCTTTTGCCCTCCTTCCAACTCTGACATACCTCTTTTATTGATTGCTATATCTTTTTACATAAGGTCATTTTGGGTCTTAGATATACCCAGGAGGGAATGTTACTTGTATTGCCACAAAATTAGATGGAGAAGTTTGGGATAATATTGGAATCTGAATGAATATAATCTTGAAAATGAATGCTATTGACAGGTTTGGAGAAAATGACATTGTTTCGGCCATTCCACTAGAGTAGTTTCAGAAAAACACAGCAAGAAATCTGGAAATGACACATCATATAATATTAACTTATGTAAAAGTCTTTTAGCTAGGTAGCTTAAATCTATTATAAAACACTTTCCCTAAAACCATAGTTATGATTATATTGTAGGTCAAATCATGTCTCCCATGGGCAACTATTTCACTATATCATAAAGAAGCTGTCATAAGGGTATTAGCTTTGCTCCATTACACTTGCTATGGCAGAATGGCTCCTGTTATTTAAAATTGCATATAAAAATTAGGAAATAATCACCATGTGTCACTGCTTTTGTTGAGTCATCAGCTATCAATGTTTGTGTCCTTTGTGCTGTATGGGAAGTTCTGCATCCATCTATTCTTAAAACAAACATTGATCAGGTACTTTCTGTATGCAAGTTACTCTGCTGAATGCTTAGAAGAATATACATGAGCAAGATATATAGTCCCTACACACAAAGAGCTTATAGGCAGATTTTTTAAGCATATGTAGAAATATCTCTAGTACTATGAGCTAAGTTTATAAGAAAAGTAAAGGAGAATTATGAAGTATTTGTCAGAAGATGTTATTTCTAACTGGGGTGATATGGGAAGTCTTCCTAGAGAACTCTTGACCTAGGGTTTGAAGGTTTAAAACAGGCAGAGGTAGAGAAAAAGGGATTTTAGGAATGGTGGTGGACAAAGGCACAGGTAGAGGTGATGAAGTATAGGACATGGTTGTGAATGTAGACCAATTCTGTGTAAGTTAACAAAGCAGGGAGAAATGGAGGGGGGAGTGGAAAAGGGGAGAAAGTGTCAGCAAGTGATTATACGTGGAGGATCAGAAAGAGATGGAATCAAAGATGACTATGGACAAAAATCTGTGTGACTGGGAAGATGGTAGTGAAATAAACCAAAGAGAAGAATGTGGAGGAGAATTAGTCAGTCAATCAGTTGTCAGTCTGTCAAGAAACATTGAAGTTAAGCACTACTGTATGTCAAACACTGTACCAAGAAAGACAAAAATAATACCAGCCCTCCAGGAGAGTACTTTCAATTACTAGGTGTATATATATATATATATATATATATATATATATATATATATATATATATGGACCAGATTTTGAGGGAGGGTGTGAGATAATGAATTTGATTTAATGAAATTTATTTTTGTTGAACATAAAGCATCATGCATGCTTAGGAAGCACTTATAACATTTAAGAAAATCTAAAAATGAGATTTATTTTTAAAAATCAAAGGGAAAACAAAGCCATATTAGGAAGGAATGGATATTTTGAGTCAACATAACAAAATTATTATTCTTCAAAAGTGCAAGGCTAGAGAACAGTTTAAAGTTGCCATCTGGTGTAATAATAAGCTCAGTGAGATAGCAGATGCCATAGCTGGTTCTTCCTAGTCAAAACCAAATGTAACAAGTGGCTTGATTTTTCACCAGAGGACAATTTGTGTGTTTTTGCTCTAAAAGCCACTAACCTTTCATTTGGATTGCACATACTTCCCAAGGCAGAGCAGCAGACTCCCTCAATGATATTTTTTCTCATTGTAAAAAAAAACAAAACAACCAAACAAAATCTAGTGTATTATTGAGGACAGATTGTGGGTAAGCCAATTTATTCCCTCTCATAATCCCTTTAACTATCAATAATCAGTCACAAGGGAAGAGGAATTAAAGAGATTTGATTATTACAAAACCAGACAAGCAAAATCACTCCTCATTTTGATATTTTTGTCCTTTGAGGCAATAGTACTCTTTGTCACTATTGATATTTTCCAACCTAAACTATATTTCATACCAGCAAAATATACAAATTCTCTACTTTAAACAGAAGCACCAATATAATGTATTTGTGTATAAATGTGTCTACATGTGTAGACACATATATCTATTATCATGTGTACACATAGATATATACAGGGTATCCCCAAAATTTTAGATCAATTGTAAACTATTAAAGTTAAAACTGCAGGGAGAAGCTAGCTTATGCAGTGGATTGAGCACTAGCCCTGAAATCAGGAGAACCTTTGTTCAAATCCAGCCATAGACACTTCACATTTACTAGCTGTGTGACCCTGAACCAGTCACTTAATTTCACCACCTCCAAAACAAACTGTACTAATACTTTTGGGACACTCTGAAAGTATGCATGCTTATTTTTTTCTTTGGAAATTAGAATTATGATCTCATTTCTACCTGATATGGAAACCTCCTCTGGTGAAGTAGATTAGCAGCTGCTCAATATCTTACTTTTTTACACAACTGTCTAGGTAACACATATAGGCACTAGAGAACCATTATCCCAACTCACCCTCATCCATCCAGGTAAGCTTCACAGAGCAATACTACATCTTCCCCTCAGGGTTCTAGTGCTATGACTGAGGGGTTTCTTCTAATATTTTAGCCCACAATATCCATCCTCTATATCCACTCCACTCCACCACTCCCCATCATCAAGCAGTAATATTTTACTAATATCCACTGACCATTTAACACCAGTTAATTTCTACAAAGAGATATAGCAAGGAGATAAATGTAAAAACATTGTGCCAAATGAGGGCACACAATCTTTCCTCTATACAATGTCTTAGTCCCTGGGGAAAATGGATTAAGACTCTTAGTAGTTACTATAAAGCATTCCCTTAGTCAAGGTCACTATGGTTATGGTACAGGTGATGGGTAAATTGATCCCTCACTTATCAGACATGATACATAAGCTAAGTGGTAGATCCAGGTCCTTTTTCAGAACTGACTCCTCACTAACTTTGGCTACGGAAGTTACTGTCAGATTTTGCCATAGTCTCCACTTTCTTTCAAAGTGCACAAAACTGTAAGCTAGTCCATCTGTTTTTGATATTCATTCATTTGATAACCATTCACTGAAGAGCAAGAAAGAATAAGCACAACAAAGACAAAAAGAAATACAGGCACTATACATTCATACTCATATAGTGGCCTGAGTGGGGAGATAGGGCTTCTCATAGCCACTGATACTACTTCCCTCCCTACCCACAATTCCACAGAATTGCTTCCTTTTCATTTAAAAACTGCCTGGGAGAGAAGAGTTCTTTACTTTACAGCCTTTTGAATACATGGTCAGTTACATTTAGCAGCCATTTAAAAGGCTTTTGATCACCACTGTCAAATAGACCATCACAATGTCAAGAGCTGTATGTGAAAACAAAATTTTTTCCAAAAGAAATGAACATGTATATGGACCCCAAAGAATTCCCAGTCCTTTCGGAAGTTTGCATATTTATGACAGCACAACAAAAGGAGGAGGAAAAAACAGGAAGGAGCATGGCATTGCTACGGAAGGGTGCAGTAAAGATGGGAAAAGGACAAAACCCATCCTGAAGAGGAGTAGCAAGGCACTAGCAAAAAGCCTCATTCTTTTCCCTGTGGAAGAATTAGAACGTGAAGACAGGAGGCTCAATTTACCTGCAAAGGACCCCAGTTGCACAGGCATTTTTCCAGCCTGGCACAGATTATCTGGTGCTTGTCTTACCTCCCAAGTACACACAGGGAATCCAGCTTGGGAATACAAAAAACAAATTATGTCAACTGTGAGGGGATGGGAAGGGTGGCTTCATCCCTGATACATTCAGGGCCTCCTGTTTGCTCTGGGTCCAGTGTTTCTGGAAAATATGGCAACTCAAAAAGACAAGTTCAGGGGACCCTTTAATAACTCTTAACACCATGCATTAAAGAGTACTTGGGCATGCTCTGATTCAGGGAGGTAAAAAGCAATCTATAAAGTACTAGTAAGAGTGGGCTCACCAAACCAGTTGATAAATGCCAAAGTTTACTCCTCTTCCCTTCCCCACCCTATTCAACTGGAGCCAGGTAATTTTCCCAGTGTTACACAAAAAGGATATATCAGAATTGGGACTTAGCACTTCATTCTAGACCAGCGCTGTCTCTACCAGCCCAATTGCGTTTTATATTAACATATGACTTCAGTTTTTCAGATAAATAAAATTTTGACTATAAATATTTTATTACACAAATAACAAGTGAGTTTGCATTGAGAAATGATACTTTGAGATAATTTGCATATTTATTGTGAGACATATGCAGAAATTGTAGAAATGGAAGATAATGTGATTGCTGATGTTTTTCTGACTAAATTTTTGTCATTAGAAAGTTCAGATATGATAAATTGCAGACAATGGTCAGACACCAAATAAGTGTTTTTTATTTGGATTTTATTATTGTCAAAATTATTTTTTCTAATACCAATTCACACAAAAACTTTACAAATTAATTTTGAAGCAGTAAACAACATTAAAAATACTCCTTTTGGTTTTCATTTCAAGGGATTTTCTTTTAAAGACAGTTCATTGGCTGATTTTAAAATTTTTAATATTTTGTCTTCAAATGTTAAGAAAGGTTTGCTAGCTTTATGCTTTTGTTGGACAAAACATCTCCAGAAACAGATAATTGATTTCTTGTCAAATTTTCCTATAAACCAAATCAAATAATGAACCCAGTTTTTAAGTACTTGGATTCATCTCTGGAATTCAATGTCATCATTCCTGCTTTTCAGGCAATCCAGTTTGGCATCTTATTTTTTAATTATTATTATCAGGAAGAAAGAAATATAAAGTATTTAATCCATTTTTTGTGAGAAAAGAAAATCAAGTATTGTTCCAGGTATTTTTGTTTTTTTAATTATTATTTTTTTATTTACATCACTCATTTCCATGCGATTTTGAGTTAAAAATTTTCTCTCCATCTTCCCCTACCCACCACCCCACAATACAGAGATCCTGCTGTATAGCCTTTCCCCTAATCTGCTCTCTTCTATGTCCTCCCCATCACACCTCTGACTTTCCGGTAGGGCAGGATGGGTCTCCCTACCACAGTGCCTATATATCTTAATTCCCAGTTGCATGTAGTTAATAATAATTATATATAATATATATATTTTTAGCATTTGATTATAGAACTTTAAATTCTAGATTCTTTCCCTTCCTCCCTCGTCACCCACACTCAATGGAAGGACAAGCAATTCAATATAGGCTGTACGTGTGTAATTACGCAGAACATCTCCACAGTGGATATATTGTGAGAGACTGATTATATGTCCCTCCTTCTGATCCCACCCCACCCCCCTTATTCTATTCTTTACCCTGTCCCTGTCCCTTTACATGAGTGTGTACTTCCAGCAACCCTCCCCCCACCCTGCCCTACCCTCCATCATCCT
>JAQQSW010000056.1:21909-41132 GCA_028646575.1 Pseudocheirus occidentalis | reverse complement strand
TCTTTTTTGTCCATAAAAAAGGATTCTAGAGTTTTACTGCTGTTCCTATCTTGCTTCCTTTTTCTCATGTTGGCCAGTCTATTAATTGCTTGGTTTTTTAGCTCTGTGGAACTCTGCTTCCTGGAGGGGGAAAGCTGTGTCCCAAATCGCTGGGGCCCTCACAGCTGCCGGAGCTCTTAGTGGGGTGCTGCAGCCCCACCTCCCAGTCTTGGCTCACTGAAAGTGCACCCCAGGACCACCACTCAAGACCACGATCCAGATCCAGGCCACTCAATGCAAGAGCCCTTGGCCTTGATGGATCACGTCAGCCCCCCTGCTATCTCCAGGCCGAGGGCTCTGAAGCAACCCAGTGGGGGCCGCTGTGCCTCTCAGATGTTCCTGCTGCTACAGCTGCCTCCCACTGCCTCCTTGCCCTGGAAGCAGTTTGGCCGGACCTGCACTTCTCCTCCCGAGTTAGCAAAATCCACTGACCTTTCTCTTAGCCTTTTTTTCTTCTGGCCTGATAAATGTGGTAACTGTGCCTCCAGTGCAGCCGATCTGCTCTCCTATAGCCGCGGTTCCCCGCCTGATGCCCCAGGGCTTGACCCGGCCGGGGGTTTCTGCTGCGGGTCCCAGACTGCTGCGAAGAGCCCCTCCTGCTGCGCTGCCTGTAGCAACAGATGTGCTTTCAGTCTTGTGGAGAGTTTTGGAGCTTGAAAATCTGTTTAGAGTCCCATTTTATGAGTTTTTTAGCGTGTTTGTGGAGTGGGAGCTGTGGTGCTTTGCTGCTTCTATGCCGCCCCTCCTGTTATTGTCATTCTTAATTTTCAAATGGCCAACATTTATGTAAGCATCTTAAGGTTTGCAAAATGCTTCTCATTTACTCTCTCCTTTGCTCCTCAGGACAATGAGTAGTAGAATACGGATTGAAGCACAGGTCCTTTGACTCTAGGTTTTGTTCTCTTTTCACCACATTAGTAGTTCTCAAACCTCTTGGAACTAGGATCCCTTTACACTTTCAAAAATTATTGAGGACTTTTCCAAAGAGCTTTTGGTCATATGAATTACAGTTATCAAACTTGTGATAAAAGTATCTTCTTTAAAAAAAAAAGTTTTGACCTCAATGACATCTCTAAAAGGATCTTGGGAATCCCTAGGGTTGCCTACTTTACCCTTTGAAAACTGCTATACTATATCATTCTTATTATCAGACAACTAGTGCATTTGATGAAAAAACCAAATTTATAGCGATCTAATCTCTTTCATAGCCAAATGGAGGGTTTCACACTGACTAAATGTGTATTAGTGGCAATAGTATAGTGATTTCATTCTTCTAATGTTACTTGTAGGGGGTCACAGATAAATTAAGAAATAAATACACGACACAGAATCAGTTTTCAGTATAAATGATTACAGCTAATTCCATGATATTGGCTTCCATGGTGGTCATTGCTAAAATTTGAAATGTCTAGTTTAATATTACAGAGTATGAAATATTATACAAATATCAAAAAAATATCTCTCTCATTTCCCAGTTGAGGAAACTACCTTTTCTGGTTCCTTATACTGGGAAAATGTTAGATTACACTGATGTGGGTCCTCCTCCCAACGTGAGATACATAGAACTGCTGAGAATTCTTAGCTTAATAGATTTAGAATTCATTAGTCTAATACCTCCCCTAAAGCTTTACCACTTCTAAAAGGTCATACCATTTTGGTTTTCAACAACTTTATATATCTTAGACATGCATTCCCCCCGCCCCAGACATGGTAACTAGGCTCCTCATGGACTTGGGGTTGGGGGACTGAGAATGGAAGTGGTTATTTAAAACCCAGCCTCCTGGACTTTACTACTATAATTTCTAGTGCAGTGTGTGTGTGTGTGTGTGTGTGTGTGTGTGTGTGTGTGTGTGTGTATGTGTGTGTATTGGCCTTGCCAAAAAAAGTCTCAAATACCAAGGGGAATTTTAATGTTGTTGAAATATCATCATTGTGTTTTATATCTGGAGGCCACACATTTGCTTTATTTGCAAATCTAATGTAACAACAACACAACAAAGTAACTGCAATGCAATTAAAATAATAATGTGATCATTATGCTGATAAATTAACATTATAGATATCTGCTCTGGGTACAATTAATCTAATGCAACTCGACACATAGTACATAATTTTTGTAACAAGTTTGCAATAACTTCAGAAAATGTATCCTTATTAATGCTGATCTTTTGAGCTTTCTAATTAGAAACTTATGAAACAAACATGTTATCATTCATGGGTTATGAAATTGGATTGCTTTCATAATATTTATACATTTTGGCCAGATAACTGTTAAACATTACAGCTTATTCTTTAGCTTTTCTAATCAAAGTTTATTGGGAATCTGGGTTAGAAAGTAGACACTGGTAAATATTTTTAATGTCTCAAGGTTAAAGATTTGTATATTTTTGTGTTATCTAGCAGCATCAGTCTTTAGAATGTACACAGCAGCTGTAAAAATATTGATACTAAAAGGTGGAAAAATGACACAATTAGTGGGGATTGCTTTCTAGGTATACAGGTGTGGCCAAAATGGTCAATGTGTGATTAGCTATCCTTTCTAAATTATATAGGCAAAAATAACATGCTGTTGCAATTACTATTCATAGAACTTAAGATTTTTTTTTTGTTTTTCAACAAGGCACATTTCTAATAGCTTCTATTTTTCCTTTCTTCCATAATCTCCTAGTTCACTTACATCATTTGAAGTTGTGTGACTCTGTCCCCAAATAGCCTACATGATAAAGGACAGATCCCAGAGAAGGGAAGTAGAAAAAAGTTATAGAAATTAGCAATAGAACTAGAACATAATTGAGGTTAAGACGTGTTGACCCTATAGTCATAATGAATGAATGATTTACATTTAAAACAGATGCTACTGATGGGGATCACTAACTAATTAACCAAGCTAATAATCTCAGATCATAGGGTAACCTTTCTTAAAACTCTCTAATGAAGTCCATTTGTTTCTACTTTATAACCTGACAAAACAAAATGAATGATAATCGATCTTCTTTATTGACAAATTTATAATCCACGTTTTTATTTTCTCAGGAGTATGGGAAAAATGGGTTTTTAAAAACTGTGAAGTCAGTCAATTGACAAGCATATATCAGTTACAATGTACTGGGCATGAAGAATAAATATCTTAATTTTTTCTCCTTTTCTTTTTCCATTTTCTGCTCACAAATGGAAGAAAAATATTACTGTTTCCTTTCCTTTTTCCACTTGAAATCTTAATATTTATTATTCCTTCTGCCCCATGACTTCTCCCGGAGTAGCCTAATAAAAAGGAAATTCCCATTGCAATGAGTATGGTATAATGGATATTATGCTAGGAGGCACAAAATAAGAAATCAAATTCTAGATCTGCCTCAGTACTTGTTTTGTAACACTGGGAAAGTTACCTAGGCCTGACTTGCTTATCTAAAATTAATATCCACCCTACGTACCTCAAAGGGTTGTAAAATTTCAATTCAATTTGGCTAGACAATAGAGAAAGGGACTGGACTGTTATTTCATCAACAAATTAAACTCTCCAACTCCCTGTACCAATGCATATTAGTGATTTTTTTTTCTCAAGTTTCTAGACTTAGAGATTTGCTTAAAATATTGAAAGATTAAGTGGCTTACCTGAGGTCACATATCCAGTGTGCATCAGATGCCAGACCTGAACCAAAAGGTATTCTTGGCTTCAAGGATAAACGTATTCACTACCCAAGCAGCCAGTCCAATGGCACAAACTTTTGTTAAATGGATGCTATGTGTAAGGTATGATGCCAACTTAAAATGAAAAGTGTTAAAGATTATTCATTTAGCTGAGCTCTTATACTGAGGTAGTCAGTGTTTTTCTTTGTGTAGTTCCTAAATCCTCCCCATCCTTTAATTTTTAGTTCAAGATTTCACATTCTCCCCAGAGCCCTCCCAAAGATATTCTAAAGATATTGATTTTTCCTTCAAACTCTGTAACAATTTCAGTCTTCATTACAGAAAGCACTTAATGACAAATGGCCTTGACATTTTATTTTTTATTCATGCTATATATACACATATGCATCCATATATGTAAACGCAAGCATATATGGATATATATGGAAGTATGCACAGATATGCAATACATTTCCAGGCACACACATATGTATGCGCATGTAAATGTGTATGCATATATACACACATATATAAATACAGAGTTTTGTTAGCATAAATATAAACTCTCAAATTTTCTACTGTCCACAACATCCCTCTCAATGCTGAGCATAAAAGAGTCACTCAAAAATACTCAGAATTGCATAAGGTTGAAATGTCTAATCCTGTCTTTTTATGTACCCGAATACTCAGCCTGAGTTCTCTGTTGTATGTTATTGGAAGACTACTAAGTGCCACAATACATTGACCTTCCCCTAGCCACTGCAAAAAGAGGTAAGCACCACTTTTCTTTGTTCTTTTCCCTGGACCTTTCTGCTCCTACCACCTCCCTGGCATTGAGACTCCCGAGATGCCCAGACACTTGTGGCAGTGTCTGCAGCTCCACTGACCTCTGGGTAGTCAGTCAGACTGTTGACCCTTGCATAAGGGGATGCACTTGTTCTGGTTTGTATAAATTTTTTCCCTCTGTCTTGGGAAATTTAGACAAGTGGTGAGAGACTGCTAGGATGGGCAAGGTTCAGTTAATACTCCATGATTTCCCACTAGGATGTCTATTCCAGCACTGGAAGACATTCAGGGGAGGAGATCTTAAGAAAAAGCACCTAATGTTCTATTGTAACACAGCCTGGCCTCAATATCAATTGAAAGATAAAGAGCAATGGTTCTTGAATGGGGTCCTCAACTATACTACCATTCTCCAATTGGATCTATTTTGTAGGAAGGATGGTAAGTGTGTGGAAGTGCCCTATATTGAAAGTCTTAGGGGTCTATCTCAGGATCCTGACCTTAGGGAAAAAGGTAAAATGATCTTGGTCAAAACATCCTTCAGACCTGGTCCTAAGACTCAGGAGAAAACTCCTGAATCACCTGACTCCCCAGACATATTTGATAACCATGCCACAACTACTTGATGTGTGGCTTCATCACCTTCCCTGTTTCCTCTGCTTCCCCTCCTATATCCAATCTTTACCCTCATCTTCTACTCCCTTATCCAGTTCCTTCCCCACCCAATGTACTTTTTGTCCCTCTAATACTGTTACAGAAATCTGAAGATCTTCCCTACCCCTAACCCCTCTGATATGCTTAAGTGGCTCGGAGAACCTTCCCTGATTTGAAAGTATACTCTGCCCCCTAATAGGCTGAATGTGGTCATGTGGAGCCTGTGGCCTGAGGCTTGATTTTTGGGAATGCCCTCACCTTGTTGCTTTGTGATTGGGCAATGGGTTAAGAGGGCTGTGACATTCTCTGATCCAGGAGAGGGCTATATATATATGCCCTGATGTGAGATTTTGCTTTGGGGCTCACTTTGAGAAGAGTTATGTTATTTGGCCAGATGAGACTCTGGGAAGCCTTTGAGCCCTCTGGCTTTGAAAACCCAGATGTGGTGCTTCCCTCTCTGGTAACTGAATAGGTATGAATCTAATGGTCAGATGGTTGGAAGCCTGTCTGCTGATCTGTTTCTCTGTTTGCTTGTAACTTGTGTTTGTACTTGGTTGGTATTCTCTGAAGTTCAGGGTGCTGACTTTTTCCACTGAACTAGGAAAATGATATGTTTGATTCATTAAAGTGAGACTGTTAACCCATTTTGATTTGCTTTCTTTTAGAAAAGCAGATCTAAGAACTTGTGCTAGCAGCCATCCTGGGCATGCTAGGGTGCTTGCTAATACAACTGGGGTGCTTGTTGATACAAATACCCACCTTCCTTGCTCCTTCTTCTGCAAAACTCTCCTTAGCTTCTGACTGTCCCAGCCTTACATACCCTGCCCCTCTTCTCCCGCTATGGGAGGTCCCTGATGCCCAAGTTGGGAACACTAGAGTACATGTCCCCTTTTCTATGTTGGAGCTGGACCAACTTAAAGAAAAGCTGGAGTGCTATTTGGAGGACCCTACTACATTTCTGAATGGCTTCTGAATGACATCTCTCCAATTTGACCTCCCATGGGAAAACAGAAATATAATCTTACTAGCCAAGTGACCTTGGGCAAGTTACTTAACCCCAACTGCCCTGCCTTCTCTCCAAAAAAAAAAAAAGCAAAAAAAAGAAGTCAAGTGGGTCACACCAGGAGAGTAAAACCCCTGGCAGTTTATCTGGACAGTCATTACACAAGGCTTCCAAAATAGCCCTCACCTTTTTGGGCAGGCACTGACCAAAGACCTCAGGGATCTAGAGTTCCAAACTAATATTATCATCCAATATGTTGATGATATCCTTATTTATAGCCCCTACCATGAGACAACCATTGAGGCCATTATATCCACCCTGAATTTTCTAGGTCACAGGGATTACAAGGTCTTCCTGCCAAAAAACCCATATCACTGTACAGTCTGCAAATTACTTGGGTCACCTCCTTACCCCACCTCCCAATTCCTGATGATAGTACAAAATCAAGCAATTTATTCTGTCCTACTCCTGCCTCTAAATGCCAGCTTCCCACTTCTTTGGCTCTGGTGGGGTTTTGCAGGATTTGGATGACCATTTTTTACCTTTATGTTTGGCATGTTATGTTAAACACACAGGACACCAAGACTTTACCTTTCAAATGGGGACCTGATCAGGATAAGACATTTAACACCTTTAAAACCAAATTGATCTCTGCTTTAGCATTAGCCTATGTGAACTTAGGGAAACCCTTCACCCTATACATGGATGAGAAATATGGTCAGGTCATGAGTATGCTCACTCAAACCTTGGGGCCTGATCTGCATCCAGTAGCATCCTTCTCTAAACAGCTGGATACAACAGCTTCTGGCTTGTCTGCTCTCTGAGCACCTGCCCTCCTGACAGGGAAATCTACTAATATCACCCAAGGGCAGCTGTTGACTGTCCTGACCTCCCACCATATTTAGAGCATTTTGGAAATAAGAGGGCACCCATAGCTAACACTGTAGGGGACATCAAAAGAAGGACTTAGATCATGCTACAGGAAACCAGCTGGCAGATATTGCTGCCAAAGTCATAGCATGAACCCTATCTTTAACCTTTTGGCCAACTAGTTATTCTTAAGTCAGGGACATGGAAACTCCTTCAGAGACTCCATCAAGCTACCTATCTGGGAAAACATGTCCTTCACAATCTTGTGAAACCTTTTTTCTCAGAACACAGACTGCTAGACACCATAGGGCACGTCTGTAGGGCATGACCCAATTGCATTCAAATCAATATTGAAAGCAATATTAGCCCCTTCCCCCCCTTTAACCCCAGCAAGCACCTGGGCACTTTTCCTGGGGGAGATAGGTAGATAGACTTCACACACATTCTGCTTTATAGAGGATTCAAACTCCTCTTAGTACTTATTGATACCTTTACAAATTGGGTGGAGACCTCCCTTTGTTTCTGAAAAACCTGTGGAAATGATTAAAGTACTCCTAAAGGAAATTATTCCCAGATTTGGCCTACAGCACTTCTTGTAGACTGACAATGGACTGGCCAAAATTACCCCTGAAGCCTTTGGTATAACCTACCACCTCCATACTGCCTGCTATTCTCAGTTTTCTGGCAAGGTTGAAAAAATGAACCATACCTTGAAGAGAACCTTGACTAAATTCACCCTGGAAGGGTCAAACACCTTCAGTAATCATTTTGTTTTGTTTTGTTTTATTACACTTCACTTCATATTAAAAATCAGAAGATTCTCAAAAAACATTATCTCCATTTTTACACCATTCAATGAATCTTTAGTGAACCTGGCATCTGCAAGGAAGATGTGTAAGAAGGATGGGAGCCTTTAGGGATGAGTTCTGCTTTATCAAAGAGTCAACAAATAATCAGTAAGTAGGATCTTTCAAAGACGCGGTTAGCTCTAGAATATCTTCTGGAAAAAATTGCCTTCATCACAGATACACTGCAAATCATTCATAGGAAAGTAAGCATATGAGTCAGCAGTGTTAAAGGAAAACCCCAACTGTTAAACAGAAGAAACCCCAGGACAGAAAAGATGCATTTATTGCTTGATAATAAGCTTGCAAGCTAGAACAATATCTGTTCTGACATAGTCAAAACCCAGTTGGAATGAGTAAGATATTTAAACATTTGAAACAAAAGGAGGCAGGAAACTTGGGGAGGAAGGTGAGAAATAGTTCCCTTTCCCAAGGAAGGAGAAGATCCAGGAGAGGAAGTAAGGGAGTCCAGGTTTCAGATATGTGACCCTCTGATAACACAAATCATCCTGACAATTCAAGTTTTGAGCATAAACAATAAGGTAAGAGGATGTAAAACAGGCTGTATCCTAGAGCCACACAACCAACAATTAGGGAAGTCTCTGGAGACAAGGATGTCATTTGAAGATTCCTAAACCACCAAATACCTCAGGTTCTACTTCAAAGCTGGTATGAGCTTTATTGGCTTCAGAGTTGCTGATTTTCAGTAAGTCTAGCTACACCACAAAAGAATGGTGATTTGTCAAACCAATATAAGTCATCATATAGTTCTTCTGGTTACCTGGATAAGTCGTGGGGGAAAGGAGGTTCAAGCAAATCAAGGGATCAGTTTTCACAGCAGTCAACGATAAATCTCCCATTCCCCACTCCCGAGCAATTGACATAATCCCCTTTTCCCCCCGTATCATGAGAATTCAACTTCCCCCAAACTCAAAGCATTATCTTCCTTTGTGTCCTTGATGTAGTCCAACCACTCTTGTTCTTTATTTCTTAAAGACATTTCTACTTCTTCATGCAATACATATATTAAGATACATCAACAAATATTTTATTAAGCACCTGCTACATACAGGTAAGGTACTGTGATAAGCAATAGGGGTCGTGAATGGCTTCTTACAGAACATGATATTTTGGCTAGAATTTGAAGAAAATCAGGGAGCCCATGAAACAGTGATGAAGAAGGAAGGAAGGATATTCTCCAAAGCAAGGAGTATATCCAGTAAAAATGCCGAGACTCAGGAGGCAGAATGTTTTTTGTAAGGAACAGCCTGTGGATCAGTGTCACTAGGTCACAGAATACATGGAGGAGAACAAGGTATAAGTATATTGGAAAGGTAGGAAGACACAGGCAAGGGACTTTAAATGCCTAACAATATTTTATATTGAATCTTGGAGATACTAGGAAGTCACTGGAGTTTGTTGAATTGAAGCAGATCTTAGCACACAACAGTGAAGTTAGATTCCAAAAGAAAAATACTGCTACTGAAGTCTTAATAAAACTTTTACATTTTTTCATCTTTTTGCCATTTCTTTCCAGTTTCATCTTCTTGGTTTTTTTTTTCTATTTGTATACTCAGGGCTTATTACAGTGCTTAATAAATGAACACTTAATAAACACTTTTTCATTTACTAATTTATTCCTAAAGAAAATATTCAGCCTAATAGTTATATAGCTTTTTGATAGTCTATAAACTACTATCTTCTTTAAATTCTTACTCAAGAATTATATTTTCCAAAATATTTTTCACTGTCCTCACTTTTGCATTGAACTCCTGAGCATTAGAGTATATATTGTTTTTATTTGGAGCCTCTCTCCAAGTTCTTCGAATAATTTCTCTTTATCCTTTCCCACGGAGAATGATGAATATCAACAATCTTCAACAGTCTTTCCCCCCAAATGCTTGTTATAACAGTCTCAATAGGAAATATTTGTTGCCTTTGGACACACAGTAAAAGCAACAACTTTACCCACTCTTTTATTTGTCCTTTCCACAAATATCAGTGAGCTATACTTCCATTTAGCTATAGTTTTCCTTTCTTTCTTGGTTTCTTTTATAGCAAGAAATTCTAGATAGATACAATTAAGTTCCTCCTGAGGAATGTCCATTTATAGTTCACAGGACAAAGATCTTGCATTTTGGATAACTATTAAATATTTGTAAATAGTCTTAGTAGGCTTGAAGAACCAAATATTATGCAGACATTCTTATATGAACTGAAAAAGATTCATGTTTTATTAAGCAATCTAGATAATAGATACATAGGACAGACAGAATATATAAATATAAGTGTATTTATTACGTGTTTACTATGTGTCAGGTCTTGGGTTATGCTCTGGAGATGAAAGTATAAACAATCACAATGGCTTCTACCCCCAAGGAAATTATATTCTAATGGAACACAAAGAATGGTATGGAAACCTCTGACAACTCCTAGAGAAATAAATGTTTCAAAGGTTTTTTTTTTTAAAAAAAAAACAACAATGATCTGGAAATGGTTGGGAAGATTATAATGAAGAGAAATGTGAAGAGAAAGATTACTCAGCACAAAATGATAATGTAGGCAGATCAGTGGGATTACTAATGAAATGCTAAAAAAAAAAGAAATTAAATAGAAGCATAAAGCATAGGAAAAGGAAGGTTCCAAATAATAAAGCATACAAAAGAAAAAAAATGTAGGAGGGCATAATAATAGAGAAAAAAAGTCAGACAATACCCTGTGACTCAGAACAAGGGGAAAGAAGAGACAGGTAGTAGGATTGTAAAGCTGAATTTAGAGGCTAATAGTTACTCCCACTGGAACAGATATGCCCTATTCTCAAACTATTTTAACCTTTGACTTGAAACCTATTGTTGCATGATGTAAGATACAATCAGTGTATTATGAAAAGCTAGAAAAATTAGAATTGTGGTTTGGTGCTTTTTTGTTTCTTTAGTATTTCAAGTTACATTGCTGTCTTCATTTGTTATTTGAATGTTTTTCATATCTCCCTCTTGTTATTGAAATATGCTTTTATAAATAGGAAAAATTTTCCAAAACTACATTATGATGAGAAACAGAGGTAGTGTATAGAGGGTTGACCAGGAAGTCAGGATAATCTAAGTCTGCGTTTGACATTAGCTATGTAAGCCAGGGCAAAAGTCTGAGTTGCTCACTTTCCCCCATCCTTAGAATGTGCTGCCTCCTCATCTCTGCTTCAGAGAATTCCTTTTTCCTTCAAGAATAAGCTCAGGTACCTCCTTATTTTTCATAAAGCCTTTCCTAATCCCCTTAACACCTGGGTACTCCCTCCTGAAATACTTTATATTTATTTTATTTATACTTTGATATGTATATATTGTCTACACCAATAGAAGGAATGTACCCTGAGATTTGGGTTTGTTTCCTTCATTGGGTTTGTATCCACAGCTCCTAGAAAAGTGCCTGACTTGAAAAATACTTATTGATTAATTGACTTCATCTCACTTATCCTCGTTTCCATTAGTAATGAGAAGATAAAGAATTAACATTATTATTAGAGAGATACTAGTGTTGGGAGGAAAAGCGTTTTGTAACTTTTAAGAACTATGTACATACACTTTCTTTTGTGACTTTGGGAAAGTCACTTAACTTTCTGAAGTGAAGCTTTCTAATCTATAAAATAAGGTGTGTAATACTTGTACTACTTAATAACTGAATTGTGAGGAGGAAGGGAAGAGAAAGGAGGTAGGAAAGAAGAGATAAATAAGGAATCTAGGAAATGGGACGGAAGAAGCAGGAAGGGAGGAGAAAAGAAGGAGAAAGGGAGGATAATGAAGGGAGGAAGGATGGCAAGAAGGAAGAAAGAAAACACAATAAACATTTACTGAATGCCTATTGTGGGCCAGACGTTGTGCTAACTGCTTACAAATATCTCATTTGATCCTTAGAACAACCCTAGGTGGTAGGTTCAAGTATTTTTCCATTTTATAGTTGAAGAAACTGAGACAGACAGAAGTTAAATTTTGAACTCAGGTCTTCATAACTCCAGGCCCAAGGCTCTATTCATTGTGCCATCTAGCTGCTTCTAAGAAAGTAGAAGATGTACATAAAGTTAAAGTATTATTATTGTTACTATTATGAAGTAACTATCATTGCTGAGATTAATAATGGTAGCTTATAATACTAATTTTAAAAATGCACTACTATAAAAGTAAAATCTACCAGCCAAATCTTTCAAATATATCAATGCACCATAAATTTCTTGATGTATTAATCTACATGCTAATCAAGGTCAATGCCTGTACCTCCATATCTTCGACAGATATTGGAATCTCTGACCTCCTTATTTGACTAAGGTTTGCAGGATATAATAGAAAGGGAAATGTCACATTCCCTTTTAATCTTGATCCAATTGTAACTAATTTGTATGACCATGTATTGTTTTGCTTTTTAAAGGGCTTCTAAAAAACATTTGTTTAGTTTTTAACTCATTATCTGTACAATTGTATTAGTTCTCCAGAACTCCTGCTTTAAATAGTACATTTCAATTTTTTTTGTTTCTTTGATATAAGCTCTAAGATTTCTCTTAACCTGCTGTTTGATGACACCTTTTGAACTCTAGAAATGTGTCCAATTCTCTGTAAACTACAGTGTGCAAAGAAATCCCTTCCTGGTTGGGTCAGTAGAAAGAGAATAATTGGTACAAAGTTAAATAAGGCATATAAAGGAACATAATATTTAACACAGTATGTATAAATTTATATGTGTTTTCAAATGGATGGGAAAGTGAGTCACCAACATTAGCAAATGGGCAATCATGACTCACCCTCTTTGCTTTTCAATTTTTTTATCCAAGAACATGGGGGGGAAGGGTTCCCTATGCATAACCCTGAAGATAACTGGGATAATAGCAGAACACTGGGCAAAAGGAAGTTGGATAGAGCTCAATCACTTTGATGATGTATTTAGTACACTGAATAAGACTGCCAGAAACACTCTTCTCCCCTAGAGGGTTATTCTGGCAGTTCCCTTCCCTCTGGCCATAAAAGGAGAGTATAATTCCTACCTTGTATTGCCACAAGTGGTACATTCCCAAAGGAAGTATTCTGATGCCTCACTACAACTAACAGGGAGATACAGTGAGTGTTCTGTAACTATCCACCCACAAACATACACAGACATACACATACATACATACCCCATAAATGCAAGATATTTCCAGTGCTGTGTCAAATGATGTATGCCCAAGAACAGATTTTGGTTACTGATTTGGGTTGCAGTACTCTGCAAGGAGTAATAAAAGTGATCTGACAATTAGGAAGAGGCTAAGAGTTATTACAGCCACTCACTCCTCTCTACTTCCCATCTGTTTTTAATAGATTGGTCATTTGGGATGACAAGTACATATCTAACTTTCCCTATCCCTCAATCAAATAATTTTAGAATGATAATAGCTCCCATTTCCATAGTATGTAAAGGGTGGAGGAAATCCTCACAACATACTTGTGAGATAACTGGTGAAATTATAACTATACTAATTTTACTGTTGAGAAGATTGAGGCATACAGAGTTTAAATTATTTATCAAAGGTCACAAAGCTGTCAGGAGGCCTAAGTGGCTCTTGACTTTTGATCCAGTACTCTTTCATTTACAGTAGACTTTGGGGACACATTTTTACAAGGAGAGGGTTTTCAGAGCCCTCTAAAATATGGTCCCAACCAAACTTTCCAGGTTTGTTTTATATTTTTCTACTATTAGTGTTTCCTTTCTAACCCAATGAACCTACTGGTCATTCACTTAACTTTTACCTACTTAACTTCACCAAGGCTATACTCCATATTTGGACTGTCCCCACTTCTCATCACTTAGGCCTCAGAATTGTTATTTTGATTGAAATCTCAGCTCAGTCGCCCCTTTTCCCTATGTTCTCCCTTCTCAAATTACTCTGCTTTTACTTATCTATATAGGTTGTATACCCAATGGAATTTGTCCCCCAAAACCTAGCACAGTGCCCAGCATATAATAGGTGCTTGACTGGATTAGTGCGTAGTGTTAAGACTAGCTCCAAAGTTGCTCCTTCCCATCTTTTGAGAAACTGAGAGGTTATCCAAGGAATGTGCACCAGGATATAGGTTGGAAGAAGCAGATGATTATGCAAATTCTGAAGTGAGTGATCCTATAGACGTGTAAGTAATTACAAGTTTTGTTTTGTTTATTCTTTCTGTTTTGGAGAGAGGGAGAGAGAGAGAGAGAGAGAGAGAGAGAGAGAGAGAGAGAGAGAGAGAGAGAGAGAGAGAGAGAGAGAGAGAGGAAAGACAAATGACTAAGTAGATTATTTTAATTAAATTAGAACTAACAGGCAGAAGGAATAGAGACTGAATGGCACTCTATGGCTTGGGGTGTTGAGGAGTTCAGGTCCTTCTCTTCACCCCCTCCACTTACCCAGACTTTTGAGGACAAGAATGAGTGAAAAGAAATAAGCCTTGCTGTGTGATCTTGGGCAAGTCACTTAACCCCAATTGCCTCCCAAAAAGCAAAAAAAAAAAATGATCCTTGCTAAAAGTTAACTCCCCTTCCTCCTCTATACAAGATGACAGAAATTTACTCCAAAGTTTCTTTGTTCATTAAGTTTATTCATAATTCCTGATAAAATCAGTACTTTAAAGCTGGTTTGCTATAGATAAACAGTTATGAATGGTTATAACTTCTTGCACTAATTGTGCATAAGGAGGCTGAAAAAAGGAGGGACAGTAACTAGTACTGACATATTCAAAGGACAGAGGTTTAGACCCTGTTTAAGCAGTAGGATTCTATAAGAATCTTGTTGCTATTGCTTATTTTTTCACATACTGAATACATATGCCAAAGCAGGGTAAAAGTATAGCTAGGATTTCTTTCCTTTAGTCAGAAACCAAGCTGATAGGCATTTCGGCCTAGTGAAGAGAAATGGTGGAGTCAAGCTGTCTTATTGTGTTCTCTCCATGCATACTCAAAAGACGTCTTTTCTTAAGAGTAGAGTGTGGGTAGTGAATTTAAGAGATAGTCCAACTTGGGAAGAAGGAAAAGTGACTGAAAGTGTCCAAAATGCTTATGGCATAGGCAGTTAACAGAGAGTAGAAAGACTTCTTTTATGTTCACTGTATACAGGTCACCCCTGCTAGATAACACACCTGGTTATACTACTGTATCAGATTACCTCTACCTAAGAATGGAGAAATCACATTGTCTTGTTTCAATTCAACAGTGTTTGTTGACTTGTCTAGCAGCTGAAACAAACAGAAAGTATAAAATATTCCTTGCTTCTATTTGGAACATTAACCATACATTGACAAAAATATGATGATCCTAGAATACCACATTCATCTCTTCAAGGCATCAGAGATGAAAAAAAAAGTCTTATTTTTGTCCCATTTTGAGGTGACCAAAATTATTCAGTATGAGCAAGCTTTCTAGAAGATGCTCATGTAGAAAAGGCATTATTCACTATAAATCAGCAGTCTCTGGTGTTTTTCTTCCAACAAGATAACAACAGTTTTAATCAAAGTACTCAAATGTGAGGAATTACAGATACAGAGAAAGCCACAAGATCCTTATTGTACTCAAAAAAATAGCAAGACATTGGCCTTTTGAAGACGTTGCCTTAAGTGTCTTGAGGTGATCTTATTTAATTCTTAGAAATAAATAAAAAAGATTGAATCAAAATAGCCATCTCTGCTGGGATTCTAACTTAGGCTCCCAAGAATCTGCTATATTATAACCCAAGTACTTAAATGATTAAATTCCAATCTTCCCCCAAATGGAATACATACACACATACAGCCACACACCCCCAATACCGCCCCCCACATTCACACCCCCACTCACATTGGCTAGTGCAAGCACACACGTGCATACAACCACTCACTGGGTGGACGGGCAGTATGGGTGTGTGGTTGGGAGGGTGGTGTTTGTGTGGCGCCTATATCATAAAGTATCAAAGAAAGGTATTTTAAAACAATGAGTTGTATGATCTACTTAGCACTTCAAGGATCACTTTGCTAAGTGTCAGGGAGCTGTTAAGATTTTTTAAATGTATATTATGTACTTTAGATATTTTGATAAAAGTGTTATATTTGGAAAGGACAAAAAAAAAAACAACCCAGCATTAATCATGAAGAGTAAGCTTTTCAAAATGAGACATGTGAAAGAAACAACACCCTCAAACTCCTCCTTGCTTTGACAGAACAATTTCTATTAGGCAATCTAAATCAGCCAGATATATTTTATTTCCAAGGTAGGTCAATCAAATTATAATAGAGTCAAAGTTGTTAAATATTTTTACCTGCAGCCAAAGTGAACTTTAAAAAGTATAAAATTCTTTTTTCTTATTTTTATTTAACATTAAAAGAGAAAAGATCCAACTTTTCTCTTTAGAACCACAATGCACATTGATCTGATTTCTCTTAGATCGGTGGCCTATTAACCTTTTTCTAGCTATTAATTTCTTGATGTGCTATATAACATGTCTCATAGCACATACAAAGTCCCACCCCAGTTGAAGGAAAATAATGAAGTCAGTCACTCAATCAACCAATCAATTAATTATCCACATTCTGTGTCTTTGGTGATTTTACCACCAAATAATTCACTGGAATTCTTCCTTGCCTTTCATGGGTGCCAAATGGATATTCCCTGAATTTAAATGAATCTGATGCCTAGAGCAACTCTTTTTAGCTTGAATATAGATTTCGATAGTTAGAAAAAAGGGAAGTTTAGAGAGAGCCAAAATGGTAAATGAGGTCAATTCGCTTTGTTCACCGAACCTGTTTTCCACTAATTTCTCAATTGCGACTATTTATTGCCAGATTAAGCTATCAATTTAGTAATTGGGGTCCTTGACTTCCTTCTTAAAAAAATAAAAAAGGGACCTGGTCTTATAGCTACTTTACTTTATGGAAAAAGCCTTTTTAAGGTGTGACAGATCAGTGGCAACAGCTCCTATACAAAAGACAAGAAACAATTTGATAACTGTTGGCCTGTAACAGTTAATATACCTTCTAGAATTAAAAATAAATTAGTCCATGCAGGTCTCTAGGAGTAACAGGGAATATTTTGAATGTGATAGGGACAATCTTTCAGCTTCTCCCTGCCACATCTGGTCCCTAGTGTTCTCCAGTTCTATTGTACTAGCTGTTGTTTGGTTCTGTGTTTATACTTGAGGGAGATGGGGGACAGGGAATTTGCTTTTCCACTTAGGGTGATTTAGGCACTGCCTCAGTCAAACTGAGAGCTGTTGAAGACCTTTGCTTAAAAAAGGCCAAGGTCTCCCAGTGCATCCAGAGTCATTTCCAGTAATTTTGATCTATATTTCAAAGACCCAAGTGGCTCTGGAAGAGAAAGTGAGGCTTGTGGCTTTGCAAGGCCTTCCTTCACTTACCTCCAATTCACTTGAAGGTCATGGCATTACCTCCCTGTTGTCATGGTCCTCTTCAAGAATGAAGGGAAAGCACAACAGGGTCATTGGGAGAATGACTGTCATGAGCATTTTGATCAATAGTCAACTATAATTGATTGACATAAAAAAGTGTTGTTTTTTGGTGCTGGGTTGAAAGATAGGTTGATATAGGAAATTTACCAATCTAAGCACTAGTCAAAGGAAGATGATGGGAAGGATATTCTTGCATTCTCAGCCCTTTGCATCTCTTTTCACCTTCCTCAAACACTCAAGCACATGCAAAGTAAGAAAATGGATCAAAAGGGGAATAAGTTGATAGGCAAAAGGAGACAATCAATCTGACCTCCAAAATGGAAACAATGCATTTTATAATAGCATTAAACTATAATAAAAGTAAACTGTGTACTGAAAAAGGAATGAATAAAAAACTTGACATAGATGAATATAATTAAATACTATTTATACTATAAAAAATGTCAAATATGGGGAATTATTCTAGATTAGTGGTTCATATTTTGATAAATGTGTTTTAAATACATAATTGACTTCCCTTTGAAATCTCATGTTTTTAAATTAATTTCATGCCTTTTAAAATATTATTCTTTTGAAAAATTATTTATTGTTAGTTTTGACATTCACTTTTATGACATTTTGAATTCAAAATTTTTCCCCCTGCCCAAGAGAGCAGAGGTGATAGACAGATAAATAAGTAGATAGATAGATAGACAGATAGATAGATAGATAGACAGACAGACAGATATGCACGCTCACAGTAAATATATTTCTGCATTAGTCATGTTGTGAAACAAGAATCAAAACAAAAGGGAAAATCCACCAAGAAAAAAAAGAAAACAGTATGTTTCAATCTGCATTCAGACTCCATAGTTCTTTCTTTTTTATTTTAACCCTAAAAGAAATTCATTTAATTTCACAAGCAAAAGAAAAAGAATCAAGGACTATATAAGAAAACAAAATCCAACAATTTGCTGTCATATAAGAAACATAATTAAAACACAGACACATACAGAATGAAAATGAGAGATGGAGCAAAATATGTTATGTTCCAGGTCTCTCTAAATAAAATAGGAGTTGCAAATAAGACCCCAAGTAAGACAACAATTACTATTTTAACAATCTAAAGCATTGGTTCTCAAACTTTTTAATCTCAAGGCCTCTTTAAACTTTACAAAATTATTTAGGACCCCAAAGAGCTTTTGCTATGTGGGTTATATCTATCAATATTTACCATGTTAGAAACTAAGATAGATAAATTTGTTAGTTACTTATTTATTAATTCATTTAAAAATAAAGATGATAGGGGTGGCTAGGTGGCACACTGAACAGAGCATCGGCCTGGAATCAGGAGGATGTAATGATAATCAATTTGTTGCATATTTAAGGCTAAGTATGGAAGGTGTGAGCCTTGTCTGGAAGGTGTGAATTCCCCTGTTGACGTGGAAGAATGCTATTGGCTGAGACACTCCCCTGTTGACTTGGGAGAGGGCCAGTGTTTAGAAGCAGGAAAATTTTATAGAGACAAACAGATTTTGGATTTGGCTCTTCAGTGGCTGACTAAAGACATGAACAGGATGGGACTTTGGTTTTTGGTGGCCTGGCTGATCCTTGAGTTCCAGGCAAGAGAAGTCCTGAAGGGTTTGAGGTGTGCTGAACCTTGTGAACTTCAGTGTGTGCCGGGATTGCCTTGAGGACTGGACAAGGACCTGGGAGTTGTTCATCCCTGAGGACTGGACGAGAACCTGTAACCTTTCAGCTCCTGAATCTAGGTGATTGTCTGGCAGATTCAGGAGGGAGCTGGGACCAGGGAGGAGGATCCAGGGAATCAGAGAGACCACCCAGAGTCAAAGTGAAGAAAAGGCCTCCCCTTGGACTAAACTGAGGTTTGTTGGAAATCAAGGTGAGGAAGGATTGTGTGGTTGTCTAAGAACTTTATTTGGAAACTAAAGTTAATGGTTACCCCAGGAGTGGAAGATCAGTATATTGTGAATTG
>JAQQSW010000056.1:0-21409 GCA_028646575.1 Pseudocheirus occidentalis | reverse complement strand
CTCCACTTCTCTTATTTGGTTTTCAAAGTCCTTTTTCAGTTGATGTATAGCTTCTAGGCATTCTTCAAGTGTTTTGGAAGCATTTGGTGTGGGAGTTCTGACTGGGTTATCTTCCTCCCATTCCATGCTTTGATCCTTTTTGTCCCCAAAAAAGGATTCTAGAGTTGCTGTTCTCATTTTGCTTCCTTTTCCTCATGTTGGCCAGTCAATTAATTGGTTAGATTTTTTTAGCTCTGTGAAACTCTGCTTCCAGGGGGGAAAGCTCTGTTCCAAATCGCTGGGGTTTTCCCAGCTGCCAGAGCTATTAGGGAGGTGTAGCAGCTCCCCTCCCAGCTTTGGCTTGCTGAAACTGCACCCCAGGACCACCACCCAAGACCACGATCCGGATCCAGGCTGTTCAGTGCAAGAGCACTTGGCCCTGATCGATCTATTCAGCCCCTCTGCAGGGTCAGCAGGCCAGAGGCTCTGAAGCAGCCCAGTGGGAACCACAGCCAATTTCAGCAGTTCCCTTCCTCCTCTGCTTCCTTGTCGGGAGGGGGGCAGATTGGCAGAACTGCTTTTCCTCCCCCAAATTAAGTTTCAAAGTTTCACTTTCACTTTCACTGACTGTCTCTAATCTTGGTTTGTTTGATGTGAAGATTCCCTCAGGTGCAGTAGATCTTCTCTGAAGTAGACTCAAGCTGGGGCTCCATGGTTGCAGTTTTGGGCTGGGCCGGTCTTTGCTCTGGGCCTGCAGGCCTCCTGGACGAGCCCCTTCTGCTGAGCTACCCCTCTCCAGTCCCTGTTTTTTCACACTTTGGTAGATGTGGAGGTGCTGGAGGCTGTAGATCTTCTCCCCCGCAGACTGGCTGTGGTGGGGCTCGGCTTGGCTCAGCTTGGCTCCTTCTCACTGCTCCGGTCCTAGCCGAGGTCTTGGCTTCAGCCTGGGCTGGCCTCCGTTCCCAGTCTGTCCCAATGAACCCCTGCTGCCCAGCTGCCCCTCAGCGGGAGATGTGTTTTCTGTATTTTTGTGAGTCTGAGAGTCCTAGTCTTTGTTTGGGGTCATATTTTATGGGTGTTTAGGGTGGTGGTGTGGGAGCTGCGGGACCTTGCTGCTTCTCCCTTCTCCACCACCATCTTGGCTCCACCCCCCTCCGTAGTTCTTTCACTGGGTGTAGATAGCATTTTCCATCATGCATCTTTTGGAATTGTCTTAGATTATTGCATTGCTGAGACAGAGCTAAGTCTATCAAATCTGGTCATTACCCAACATTGATGTTACTGTGTACAATGTTCTCCTGGTTTTGCTCACATCATTCAGCATCAGTTCATATAAGTGTTTCCAGGTTTTTTTGAAGTTCGCCTCCTCATCATTTCTTAGGGAACAATAGTATTAAGGCTGTCCCTAATTGATGGATCTCTCTTCAGTTTTCAATTCTCTGTCACCACAAAAAAGAGCTAATATAAATATTTTGTACATGTGGGTCCTTTCCCTTTTTTTATGATCTCTTTGAGGTACAGACCTAGAAGTGCCACTTTTGAATCAAAAGGCATGCACAGTTTTGTAGTCCTTTGAACTTAGTTCAAAATTGCTCTCTAGAACGACTGGATCAATTCACCACTCCATCAACTAACAATACATTAGTGTTCCAATTTTCCCACATTTTCTCCAGCATTTATCATTTTCCTGCTTTGTCATGTTCACCAATCTGATATGTGTAAAGTGGTACCTCAGAGCTGTTTTAATCTACATTTCTCTAATCAACAGTAATTTAGAGCCTTTTCCACATTTCTTTAGCCTTAATTTCTTCATCAGAAAACTGCCCATTCATATCCTTTGACCATTTATCAAATGGTGAATGACTTCTATTCTTACAAATTTGACTCAGTTCTCCTATATATTTTAGAAATGAGACCTTTATCAGAGACACTAGCTGTAAAAATTGTTTACCAGCTTCCTGTTTCCCTTCTAATCTAGGTTGCACTGACTTTGTTTGTTCAAAAATTTTAATATAAGCAAAATTATCCATTTTCATTTTATAATGTTCTCTATCTTTTGCTTTGTCATAGATTCGTCCACTCTCCATTGATCTGACAGGTAAACTATTCCTTGCTTTTCTAATTTGCTTACAGTATCACCATTTCTATCTGAAGCATGTACCAATTTTGACTCTACCTTGGTGTCAAAACATTATTGTGAGAAGGTATTCAGAAGAGGGAAAGATATGAGAGAAAATAATATGACTGATGTTTTAGATATTGAGATGCCTACATATAGTTCAAAATGTCCAGTATCCAAAAGGCAATTGTTTGTTAGGATTGAAAATAAAAAAATGAGACTAAAGCTGGATACATAGATCTGGTAATCCTCTATATAAAGGGATACTATTTGAGCTGACAGGAAATTTTGAGATCAAGTGAGATACTATACAGAACAAAAAGAAGAGAACCCAAGACAGAGCCTTGGGGGACACCCACAGTTAGTGAGTATTATATGGATGAAGAAACTGCAAAGAAACTCAGCAGCAGCTGTCAGATAGGAAGAGAATAGGGACACAATGAGCAGGAGAGGAGAGAACATCCAGGAGAAGATAATCAATAGTGTCAAAAGGAGCAAAAGTGTCACATTCTAAGAAATTTTCATGAAAGGAAAGATCTATCTTGGTATCAGATAAACATTCTGAGAGTACAAAAGAAGCCCTACTATATCAAAATTAAGAACTTCTCCGTTAAGCAAACCAGTGAAAGGAGAAAGACAAGGCAGTATTTAACTGTAGTAGAGAGGGGGATATTGAAGAGGGGCCATTAGTCATTCTGGCTTCTCAGGGCAGAATACCTGTCTTGATACTGCGAGTGTACCCATCTACTCAAGGACTGAGGAAAACTGAAAGTATCTGCTCTTTTCCAAATTGTCCCACTTGATGCCTCTCAGTCCATGGGTACTTTAATATAATTTTGTTCATTACCAAATGTTTCTGATAAAATTAATATTTCTTTAACCACAAGAAGGCCAAAAATTAACTATATGGAGATATAAATGTAAATTTATTTGTCTAAATATTAGGAATTAGGAATTTTTCATAACTGGTGTCTCAGGTAAACTGTGATTTAATTAATAATATTTTATCTAAAATAAACTTCCCAAAGTCAAAGAAGAGAGAATAATGTGGACTTTATGGGTTATTCTATTTCCCCTAGACTTTAAATGAGTGAGTTCTTTTAACACGTTGTTACATAAAAGAGTTTTCAGAGTTTCCCACACATAGAAGAAAATTTGTGACTGATAGCAAGATCAAGGGTGTGGCCATATTTATGTTTAGCCAATAAGTAAAGTGGATAAACAAGTCATGGAAACAGAACAGAATGAGGAATGAGGAAGTAATATTTAAGGGGACCACAATAATGAAGTACCTTAGTACAAGGGGAGGAATCTGAGTGGAGAGAAACACTGAACCAGGCACTGAATTCATTGAAAAAGAAGGAAGAAGGATGATACTTAATAGAGAAAGGGATCTGGGATCCAAATTGGTCAATAAATTTGGATAGCATGAAGTTATAAGGAGGAGAAGTTTCAGTGTGATGAGAGCAATGGGAGAATCTGGTAATGGTAATGAGAAGCAAGTATTCCTCCCTCATAACCAGTAAGTCAGGGATAAGAGAGAGAAATAGTCAGTACTAGAAAGAGTAACTAGGGAATCCGTATCACCAGTAAGAAATGAGGTTTCAGTAAGTGACCAAAGGTGGAAAGAGTAATTAAGTAAAAGATTTAAGATGAAAGAAAATTTGTTAATTATGAAGCAGGCATATTTAGAGCAGAGTATTGGGACAGGAGGGATTGAGGTGAATGGGCATAATATCATATATGATTAGTGGTATTGGGAGGTAGCAGTTATCTCAGGAATAGGCAGTCTTCTCATTTGGGCAATTTAATATATGAGAATGGAGGTGGTAAGAGATAGTGACCAAGGTTTATGAGTAAATTCATAGGTTGATTATGTCAGGTCACATGACGGCTTAGTGTATAGAATGCTGGCTTTAGAGACTGGAATATCTGAGTGCAAATCCACCCTGAGACATTTACTAGCTGTGTGACCCTGGGTCAGTCACTTTACCTGTTTACCTCACTTTTCTCAAATGCAGAATAGGAATGATAATAGCACTTATCTCCTAGGTTTGTTTGATGAAATAGGAAACATCTATTGCCAAAAAAGAACTCCCTACATATTAAGAATTGTTAAGGAAAACTGGAACACAGTCTAGCAAAAATTAGGTTTGGATTAACATCTTCCACAATAAGTTCAAACTTTGTATACGTATGAAGGCATTAGAATAGAAGCACAGATGATATTTATTTCCTTTTGAAACTATGAGTAGGCAGTAGAGTGAGTAAGAAGGAGAGTGGTAGATTAGGTGGAAAAATTTTTGTCTCAAATGTCTTTGAGAAAGGTTTGATATCTAAAATAGATAACTAATAGAAATGTACAAGATCAAAACCCACTTCCCAAAAGACAAGTGGTCAAAGAAGATGTTCAAACAATTCTCAAAAGTATTTCTAAGTATTAACCAAATAAAGTATTCCAAATCTTTAATCACAAGAAAAACTGACATTAAAGCATTGCTTAATTTCAACTCTCACAGCAAACTGGCAAAGATGATTAAAGACAGAAATATTCAATATCACTGTGGGGTATATGGAAAGACAGGCACACTAGAGGCACTCTTGGTAGAACTGTTTACTGATATAAACATTCTGGAAAGAATTTTTGAATTATGTAAATAAAGTGACTAGCATGTTCATATTGTTTGATTAAAGGATTCCATTCATAATAATAATAATCAATAATAATGATAATAATAGCTAGCATTTATATAGTATTTACTATCCATTAAACACTGTGCTAAGTACTTTTCAAATATTATTTCATTTAATTCTTACAACAACCCTGTGAAATGCTATTATGTTGTGGGAATCTGAAGGTCTTCCCTGCCCCTAGGCCCTTTGATAGGCGTAAGTGCCTCTGAGAACCTTCCCAGATTTGAAAGTAAACTCTGCTGCCTAATAGGATGAATGTGGTCACATGGTGCCTGTGGCAGGAGACTTGTTCTTCAGGAATGCCCATGCCTTATTACTTTGTGATTGGGGAGTGTGTCAAGAGGACAGTGACATTCTCTGATCCAGGAGAAGGCTATATATACTGCTGATGTGAAGTTTTGCTTTGGGGCTCACTTTGAGAAGAGTTGTGTCATTTGGCCAGACAAGACTCTGGGAAGCCATTGAGCCCCCTGGCTTTGAAAACCCAGATGTTGGTGCTTCCCTCTCTGGTAACTAAGTATGGACGTAATGGTCAGACATTTGGAAGCCTGTCTGCTGATCTGTTTCTTTGTCTGCTTGTAACTTGTGCTTGTAACTTGTGTTTATATTCTCTGAAGTTCAGGGTAATGACTTTTTGTCCTGAACTAGGTAAATGATATGTGTCTGATTGATTAAAATGAGACTGTTAACCCATTTTGTGTTGCTTTCCTTTAGAAAAGCAGATCTAAGAACCTGTGCTAGCAGCCACCCTGGGTATGCTAGGGTGCCTGCTGATACATATTATTACTCCCATTTTACAGAAAAAGAAACTGAAGCAGTTTAAATGTCTTATCCAAGTTCACACAGCTAGTGAGTGCCTGAGGCTAGATTTTAACTCATTTCTTCTTGAGCACAGGTCCAGAACTCTATCCACTGTGCCACCCAAGGGCCCACCCTAAGGAAACGATAGACAAAAAAAGGTTTCATGTACACTGAAATATTTACAATAGTATTTTGTAGTAGCAAAGAATTGCAAACAACTGGAAAGACTGTGGAACATGTATACACATTCTAAAACAGGTTCTGGTTAGCTAACCATGTAGTGAATGGGAGGCTCTTTGCTTGTGGTAGAATTCAATAGGTCTTATTCAGTTTCCATCATTTCTCTTGTGTCAGTCCTTTCAGCTACTTTGTTCATTATTTTACTTTGCTCATGGTGTACTGTAAGAGATTATGCTATAAAAGGAGAAGCCTTGAGACCTTCTCCTCTCTGAAGGTATATAGCCCCCAAAACTCTGTTTTGCCTCTGTTATTTTCAGTTTTAGTTAAAGAAAATCTATCTTGAGTTCACAAGCAATAGCCAAATGAATCCTTGAGTCAAAGTCCAAGATAAGGCTTTGAAGTCAACCCAGGATTGTGGCTCTGTGGAGCAAGAAATGATCTTCTGGATTTACGCCAGAAATAGCTGAGAAGGCCATGCTATAAAAGTTTAAACAGTCCTTTAGATCTCTTCAATTGCTTATGGAAGTCTTTCAAAGAGAAGCAGTTCTGAGACTTAATGGTTCCTATTTGGCATAGGGATTCAAATCCAAAATAACATCCTTTAATTGTCAAAGAAAAAAAAATAACACTGTACTCTTATGCTGTTTTTGTTCTTCTTGTTGTTGTTTAGGACAGCTAGGTGATTCAGTGGATAGAACAATGGGACAGGAGTTTGAAAGACCTGAATTCAAATTCTGCCTCAGTTTCCTCAACCATAAAATTAGCTGGAAGAGGAAATGGAAAACCATTGAGCATATCTTTGCCAAGAAAACCCTGAATGGGTTCACAAAGAGTCAGACATAACTGAAAACAACTGAACAACAACTTTGCTTTTTAAGCACAACTCTGACAGAACTTTATTCAATTTAATATTAATCCAATATCCAAGCTATTTCTAGCTTAGAAAGGACATGGCCAAGGGCATGGGGAGAGAATGTTGGTCTTGACATCTTTTTCTCTAAGCTACTGAATCCAAACCTATCAGTACTCCTCTTCAAAAAGACCCAGATCAGCCTCCAGGGGTGATAGAATAAAGTAGATGTTAAAACCAATGTAATCCTAGGCAGTATGAATTTTAAAAACAAACACTAGACTTTGAATCAGAGTAACTGAGTTTAGGTTGCAGATCCACCGCTTTATGACGTTGGGTAAATGTCTCAACATCTTGGATCCTCAATTTTCTTATCTGGAAAATGCAATAATGATACTATGTACTTCACAGGATTATTTCAGGGATTAAATGAAATAATGTATATGAAAATATTTTGTAAATTATAAAATATTCTACAAATATGAGCTGTGCTTATATGGGATCTAAGCATAGGTCTAAAATACAACTAATAAACAGCCAGGCAATGAGAAAGACTTCTGAAGCTCAGGGCTGCCTGACATACCAGCAATCCTTTGCAAGTTAACTCTAGCTGAAGTTGGAGATGCCTGAAGCTTCTAGAAACTACAGCATCAGCCTTGATTGACTCAAAAACAACTTTGAGCAGTAACTGCAGACTTGGGACTTGCCAAACATCCTGCTTCCTGCATGTTGTGTCCACAGACATCTCCCTTAATCACCTCTCCCCACCCAAAAGCTGATAGAAACTATGAATATCTCCCTCCCCCTTTTTTCAACTCCCCTTTGAGCATCTGAGAACTCTGTCTCTGCCCCACTTGCATTTTCATAACCTGTGATTGGACTCTGGTTCATTTTGAGTTTCTTTTGGACCCAGGGTTTCTTTCCATTAATAACTGCAACCTCAATTTACTGACAATTTAACATTTTTTTCAGGTTAAAGTCATTTGTATTGTAGGAGAGAAAAATTATTTGGCATAATGTTTTCTACACAATCATAATAGTTTACTTCCTTCCCAAGGCTTCTCATCCCATCAAAAGCAATAGGTTTGCGAATGAAAGGTCATAATATCACCAACTTTAGCTTGCAAGGAAATCAGAAAAGTTTTCACTTGTGTGAAAAGCCCCAATTGTAAATACTTTAATGAAGCAAGAGCACTCACTTGCCACTTTGATGGAATTATAATTGTTTCTAGATATTGTAATCCTAGATATTTTAATACTTTCTGCTACCTCTGTTCAAATCAATAAACATTTGCCAAATGCAAACAGTTAAATATTAAGAATACAAGACTGAAGAAAACATTAGCTTTGCTTTCAAGAAACTTACAACCTAGTAATTCATTTACAGAGAAAATAACTACAGGACTCTCTATATAATGAATATATCATGACAAGTACACAAAGGAGGTATATAAATAGAATAGTCTAAAAAATTAAGTAGAGAAAAGACCAATTACAGCTGGAGGCATCAAGGAAGAATTCAGGAAGGACGCAGTACCTGAACTAGGATTTGAAAGAAGTGAAGAGTTTCAACATTTGGAGATTTGGAAGATAAAGTCAAGCATGATCTACAAAAATACAGAAAAAATAAATAGCAGGATAAGACTGGAGACTAGCAGATAATTGAGTCTTGTTGGAATGCAAAATATCCCAAGGAAAATATGTGTTAAAAATAATTGTGAAAAAATTAGTCACTGGGTTTTGAAACACATTCTGTGTTCTGGTAGAATAATAAGCCTTTGACCAGGTTTACATAACCCAAATGAGAGTGACATAGAACAAAGACCAGAGGTGAAAAGGCTTTAGCAACTCTGGGGTCTAATCCCAGTCCTGTTGCTAATCTGCTACATGATCTTGGATAAGTCATTTTTCTTCTCTCTAGGCTGGTTTTCTGTTCTGTAAAAACGAATACAATCATTTCAATTCTAACATGCATTCTAGGTCTGAGATGCTGTGATTTTAAGATGGTAGATAAAATTGCACAGTGTTTTTTTTTTCCCCCCATTTAAAGCAATGGAACAAAACAGGAAATATTTGGCATCTGAGGTGTCCATATCATGATCTAGATCAGCAGTTCTCAACCTGCGGGTTACATTCAATTTGTAACAATGAAAATACATCCTGCATATTATGATTCGTAACAGTAGCAAAATTATTGTCCCCTAAGATGTCATGAAGTAGCAACAAAAATAATTTTGTGGTTAGGGGTCACCACAACATGATGAACTGTATTAAAGGGTTGTGGCTTTAAGAAGGTTGAGAACCACTGATCTAGATGGTTCTTTAGGCATCTTGGTAGATTCATCTTGTGATTAGTATTCATTAATTTCCAATTTTACTTGCTGATTGAAGAGTGCAGTGGCAGAAAATCACATCTCTTTGTGTGTCTGATTGGAGCATATAGGTGAGTGAAAGAATATGTTGGGGCTCAGGATTGGGAGAGCTGTTTCAGATTTTTGAAAGAATTCAATGAGACCTTCTCTTTAGCCAAAGGGAGCTTTATTAATGCAAAAGCACGTGGGCCTGAGACTTAGCAAGGAGCTAAATGCAATGATATGTAGGACAAGGACCATACTTATATAGCCAGAAAGCAAAACAGCCTATAGGGTGGTGATGTAAGTTTTAGGGTTTCTAAAGGGGGTTAAATATTTAGGGACAAGATAAGTCCTGTAAGATAAAGACACCAGATGAGAACAATGAATGACCCAAGATAAGGGAATTTTTATGACACAGGATGGGAGGAGACAAGGAATTTTAGGATAAGGGAAAGTTTTGTGGTATTTCAAGAGAAGGGTAAACTTCAGAATGCCAGGGAATGAGCAACTCAGCCTTTAGGACACCTCTGTATTTTAAACCAGGGAAAGTGCAACCCAACCTTTGGGGCACCTTTGTATCCACATCATGTGGAGGTTATACCTAACTTATCAGAGATATAGTAGGCGACTAATAGAGACATATTTAACAGAAAGTGTTGTTAGGACATGTGTATGTGTTCATCGCTATATCTATACTTTATATGGACTCAGAGAGCTAATGGGTTTTGAAATACTGAGTTAATTTTGAGGCTTGTGCTATCCGGAATACAATCTGGAGTATAATATTCAAATTAATTACATGATTTCTCAGCTTTGTAAGGGACCAAGACAAACCAAGGACACTCCGGGATTGTTTTCTAATAGAAAGCCTACTAATAGTACATGCTGAACATCCCTGGTAAGATGTACAGTCACTCAGTTCAGGTGTACAGCTTCAAATGTCTAAGGAGTTTTAGAGAACCTGGAACAGAGCCTTAGAGCAAGTCAGAACTTGATCTGACCCAGGAATAATTATTGTCCGATTTTTACCCTGAGATTGTAGGCCGATATTTAATACTTACACAATTTGGGGATCTTCCAAAGAACTTTCGTTGACTCTACGAGATTCCAAGGTAAGCCAGGAGTCACCTAGGAAGGCAAGATCTCAGAATCCACTTATGCAGAGACACTAATGTTCACAACCTAAGGTGTCCCTGAGTATGGTTCTTATAGAAACCTAAATGCTGATGACTCCTAGATCCTAATAAATGCTTATTGACTAACTGTGGTGATCTTGAGGACTTACATTTAGAATTAAGATTCAGGACTGAGAAGAGTGTAAGGAGAATGTAGCTGTTTACTTTCTTATAAAGGAGGGTCTTAGGGTTGGAGTGGAATAGAATGTGAGGCCCCTTCTTGAGGCAATCCCTCCCCTCCTTTTCTTAATCCTAGCCTGAGACTTAAGAAAATTACCTTAATTTTATTCCTTCCCCTACCCATAGAGCTAAAAGGATTCCTAAAATATTTTCTATTAATGAAGGTAATTTAAATTTTGAAGTACTCTCCTAATCCTTCCAGTAATTTAAACTCATTAGTTGAAACATTTTATAAATTAGCCAAGACCAAAGTAGATAACCATTTAAGAAAATATATTAATTAGCATTTCTACCCCCATTTTGCTCCTTGGAACACAAGGTGTTTCACATACTAATGAATTACCTTGTCACACTAATTATGGCAGCAGGGGGAAAAATTTAAAACTGAAGTACAAGGTGGGATATGGTTAAACAGTGAGTTAAGATTCAGTAAAAAGACTTGACAACAGAAAGGTCTGAGGAGGATCCTTCCCTGAAAGACTCAGGTGGCTTATAGGAGTTTATGGTAGATTTTGTCTTGTTATGACATTTTCAGTTTTTATAATGAGACCATCATGATGATTTCTTTAGAAATATTGGAAATCAAATACAGGCAAGGTAAGGTACTTCCTCTCAGAAATGTACCACCTCATTGACTGGTAGAACTCAGAAAATAATTTTGTTTTAACCTCAACCTGGTTTTTGTAATAGTAAACATTTTTGCCACTCTTAGGTTTTTCTTGATATAGGTCTATGTCCCATGTTAACATTTAAAAATCTAAAATTGTAAAGGTTTTTTTCTTAGTATTTTATTTTTATTTTTGGTGGGGGGGTAGAAGGGTAAGGTGTAGTTAGAAGAAAGTGGGAAAGGCAATCCTGGAGCGACTGATGGGTGAATTTTCTCCCAAAGGAATTACAAATCACAGACTCCAGGTTCTTCTTTTATTCTTTGCCTTCTATAATACATACCTACTTTTTTGGATTATACCATTTTGCCTTCATTGCTATGTTGCTTTCTAATTGTTCTTATGTTGTTTAATTTGTATATACTATCTATCCCTCAGTAGATTGTAAACTTTGCAAGGGCTGGAATTAGAGCTTCTATTTCTCTTTTACTCCTCCCAAACTGGAAATAAATATAGTAATTATTAAGTAAATGATTACAGCTCTTGCCTAAGATTTTTCTGTAATGAGCTGGGGTTCTAAAGCAGGTACCTTTGTAATTCTCAATGATGTAAACTAAGAAGGTAGAAGAATTCAGTGGTTTCTAGGTCATCCAGGTATCTGGGTCATCCAGAAGAAGAGAAATAGTGCAGAATGATCACTAAGTAGAGACTGTCTCCTCTGTAACCCTCATGACAAATCCCTGGTTAGGTAGCAAAGTTTATGCTGATCTTTTCAATTCTATTTTCAATTCCTTGATCAATCAGGTATCATCAGAACAAATGTAGTGTATTAAGCAACAGATATTCAACTGAATATTCAGCTGTGTACTGCTAGTGAAAGGCCTTTTGAATATGCAATGCAAACACTTCAACTATTTTTAGATTCGTTATTAGGACAGTGCCTTCTCTGTAATGTTTTCTTTTTAAGTTGAGAAGTGATTGTGTTCAGTGTTTTCCTCAGAAATTCTGTTTCTATTTTTCAAAGTTGTAGCTGCCTGAAACACCTTGCTACCACTATAATTTAGTGCTGACCACTGATAAGATGACAAGAATTGTACAACAGATATTATTTTTCTCATACTCAACGTTATTTGACTTTCTTAATGACTTAGGCACATTCTCTAGCTGATCAAATTCTTTTTAGATACTGTCATTCACCATGTTAAAGATACTTCCAAGCTTGATGTCATCAGCTAAATTGAGGAATTGTCCTTCTTTTCTACTCTGCTCATCATATTGCTGATTATGGTGACTCAAACCTCAGCCTTGGACCACTCCCACCATTTGTTGCCTTTGTGTCAACACATGTGCTGCTGAACAAAGGTGGAGAAAATCACTCAATCATTCTGACTGGGTCCACTACACATTTATATTACATAGCCTCAACAAGGTCCCTACTACTGCTAGGCAATGCTACTATATCTCCCTTATCAATTCACTACCCCATTCTCTACAGTGGCTCTTCCAAACTTTTTCATCCCTCCTCTAACCACTCAGAGTTTTCCTCCCCCCCCCCACTCAGCTAAGAAACTTGCTTCATTTTACAAAAAAAAAGATTTGAGATTATTTTTCATGACTCTCTTTTCCTCTCTTCCTCATTTCCTATCATTCAGATACCTTCTGACTTTTTTTTTTATTCACACCTATCTCATATGAGGAAGCAGCCTTACTCTTTACCAAGTGTAACTCCTCTACTTGCTCAAGTTATCTCACTGTCTTCTCTACCATTCCCACTCTTTCACTTAAATTCAATCTCCTACTTTCTTTACTGGGGCATTTCCTACTATCTTATAAACATGCCCATGTACCCCCTATCCTGAAAATATCCTCATTTGATATTTCCATCAACAATATCAGCCTATTTTGTCTCCTGCCCTTTGTAGCAAAGCTCCTCAGAAAGGCTCCTATCTACAATAGGTTCCTCCAGCTTCTCTCCTCTCACACTCTTCTTAGCCCCTTATAATCTGACTTCTGACCATATCATTCCATCAAAACTGCTCTCTCCTAAATTGTTAATCTCCTAGCTGCCAAATTCAATGGATTTCTCAATCCTCATTCTTCTTCACCTCTCTGCAGCCTTTGATTCTACTGATCGCTTTCACCCTTATATTTTCTTTTCCTTCTAGGATGGTTTTCAGGACACCATTCCTGGATTTCCTATCTATCTGATCCCTCATTCTATTTCCTTTGCTAAATCCTCTCCTAGATCATAACCCTGTAACCACAGGTGTCCCTTATTTTCTCCCCTCTTCTACTTCAATTGGCAATCTTATCAGCTTCCTTAGATTTAATTACCATCTCTATGCTGATGATTTTCAAATTTACCTTTTCTCCCCCAATATCTCTCCTCACCCCTAATCTCACATCTCCAGTTGCCTTTCAGATATCTTGAATTGGATGTCCAGTAGAGATCTTAAACTTAACATATCTAAAACAGAAATCATCTTCCCCCCTAAACCCTGCCCCACCCTCCCACACATCTTCTCTATTACTGTAAAGAGCAACACAATCTAGAGGTCATCCTGGATTCCTCACTATTTTTCACCCCTCCCAATCTGTTGCCAAAACCAATAGATTTCACTTTGAAAAGTCTGTCAAATACTTTTCCTTCTCTCCTCTGACACTGCTACCACTCTAGAGCAGGTTACCCATTACCTCATATTTTGATTACTACAATAGCCCGCCAGTCTTTCTGACTCAAGTCTTTATCCACTTTAGCCTCCATTCACCCACTAAAATGATTTTCCAAAAACACAGGTCTGATCATGTCATCTGCTTACTCAGTAAATTCTAGTTACTTCCTATTACCTCCAGGAGCAAATGCAAAATGCTCTATTTGGTATTCAAACCCTTTCATGTCCTAACCCCCTCCAGTCTTTCCAGTACTCTTTGATCCCAGACACTGGCCTCCTGGCTATTGCATGAAGAAGACACTATCTCTTGGCTCCAGGCATTTTCTCTGGCCATCTTGCATGCCTGGAATGACTACTGACCTCCCTGTTTCCCTTTAAGTTCCAGCTAAAATCCCATCTTCTACAGGAAATCTTCCTGAACCCTCCTTAATTCCTGTATTTTCCCTCTTTTAATTATTTCCTATTTTTCTTGTATATAGCTGACTTCGTGTTTGTTCGCATGTTGTGTTCCATTAAACTGTTAAGTTCCTTGAGGTTTGGGACTGTCTTTTGCCTCTTTTTGTATCCCTGGTGCTTATCATTGTTTCTGGCACATAAAAGAAGCTTAATAAATAGTTACTGACAGAATGAATGAACATTAAATTTATGTCTTCAATCTAAGTAACTGATCAAAATGTTAAACAGTTCCTGGAATAGTGGGGATCATAAGGATGTGTCACTAGAGTTCTTTCATGTGCATATCAACTCAACCTCTTTTGCAGCTGAGTCTTTAAAACTATTTTGAAATCAATTTGTGAGCTTCTTGAAGAAAGAGACTGTTTTTACCTGTCTTCATATCTCCAGGGCTGAGATTGTTCCAAGCACGTAGAAGGGACTTAAAAATTCCTGACCTGATGAATAACATGCTCTGCAATCCTGCATCTCTATTTTGTCTGCAAGTACTTGTGTACAGAAATTTGCACTAGTTACTGGTGTCTTGCTGGCTATGCTTCTGTTGGCTTGTGTAGACATCGCAGCATTTGGTTTTTAACTTGTGTCTGCTAATCATGCCAGCTTCCATTATCTATTCATTGTCTCAGCACTTTTCATATTTCTTAGCAAAATGCCTGGCACAGAGTATGAACTAAAGAAATGTTGGCTATTTTTATTGTTGTTATTATAATTATTATTTTATGTGCCAAGCATCATGCTACATGATTGAGGACACAGAGACAAGTCTTCAGTGAACTTGTATTCTGCAAGGGGTGACAAAATATACATTTATAAGTATGTGCAAAATAGATATAAATTTAATGCTTTTTTGGAATGCTAACTAATATTATTGGTAAGATTCACTAGCATTATGAATTTATGAAAGAATTTCTGATGTTTTAATATAGAGAACATTTTGTTGTATGATTTTATCAGTAGTAGGACGTAGAAAACAAAATAAATATCATTAACTATATTCACATATAAATAAAAGATGTTAGCTATATACTATTTGGTAAAATTGCTTTTTTCTGCTCCAGCCGAATGGGTAAATTGTAGGGGAGAAGACCTTCTTTTCATGTCTGCCAGTATCTTGATTCAGCGAGATATGATACGATAAAAATAATATTAGATTTGGAGTCAGGAAGTTGTAGGCTCAAATCCAGGCTTGGCCACTTAGAACTTGTGTGATATTGGAAAAGTTCAACAGATTGGGGACCTCACTTTCCTTATCTGCAAATAAAGGGATTAGAATTGGTCAATTTTAACTCTAAATATATGATCAATAAAATTCTCTCCTTTTTTCTTCTGTAAAAGAATGAAACTCCTCTGGGAGTTCTGGGGATAGTGAGTACTTTAGGCAGATTTGAGATTGAAATAAGAAAAAGAAAAATTCACCGCAGAGCTCCTTTTGTCTAATACCTAATTGTACTTAGAACTTGTAGAATATGTAGATGGAAAATTTGTCCAACGACTGAATTGTGATCTATAAATATAATGAAATATTATTGTGCCATAAGAAATGACAAGAATGAAGAAATTTTGAGAAACTTAGGAAGATGTCAAATGAACTGACAAACAACTTATATAATGCCTATAATAAAGAAAATAACACTAACATATATAAGAACTTTTAGGGTAGTATAGAACAGCAAAGAAAAATTAAGTGACTTGTTCTGGTATCAGAACACCTGAGTTCAAAGACCAGTGAAATATATTAAAACCTAGTAAAAAAAGATCAAGTTCCTGTAAGAAGTGGACTTTGCCAAAGGCCTGGTATGGATCTTGTGCACAGATTCTGATTAAATTGATTTTCACTAAACTAAGCAACAAAATACAATGGAAAGAGAGAGGGGTTTGGCATTAGAATTAGGTCAGATGTGTGACCTTAGGCATATCACTTAACCTCTCAGGGCCTCAGTTTCTTCAACTATAAAATGAAGATGCTGGCTAAGACAACATCTAAGGTACCTTTAGGTTTTAAAAATAGTTAATCTCTGTTCAATGAAATAAACAATGTTAATTTCACATGAACTCTAATGATAATGATGCATATTTTCCTCTTCTTAGCAGAGAAGTGGTGTACTATATGTATAGGATGAATCATGTGTTTGCAGACATAGTTTCTTCCTTTTTCTCTTCCTCCTTCACCTTCTACTTCCTTAAATGTATTTCATTGTTATAAGAGTTCATTCAATGGCTAGGTGGGGGCTAGAGGTAATTTAAGAAGTGTTGAAATGAATAAAAGCATTATCAATAAAACATTTATTTGAAAAAAATAAAACATAGGCCAAGGAACTCCAGCAGGGACAAAATTTTCCTTTTATCATACAACTAGATGAAAATCTTTGAAAATTTACCTGAACCAAATAAAAGAATTAATCATAGTATCTCCCTCAACTAAAACATTTGACCTATTAATATTGTCCCAGGCTCATCTATATGCATTTTTCCGCTGTTTAAAAAACAACAGTTTGTTGTCATGTAGAAAGAAGTTAAAAATTATTTTGTATATATTAACATGGAAATATTATGCTAATTAACCCTTTAGTTCTAATTGTTCTAATTCAATAAGTCAATTACTGTTATTAGAGAGACTAATTCAAAATGATGCTACTTTAATAAATCTCATGAATATTGAATGATAGACAGCTGCCCTTGAAATTACAGTTTGATGGATAGAAGTCAATTAAGAGGGCAAAAAATCTATTAAGAATTGAAAAGAAGATGACTTTCTGCTATTATACATTCTCATGAGAAAAGGTCATCAAACTGACAAGTACAGCTTACTTGATAATGAAGCACCTAAAGAGTGTAAAAAACAAACAAATCAGAAAAGTTAATGGTTTGCTCTGTTTCATCAAGGCTACACATTAAACTTCCATAAATTATATTCTGATCTTTCCATTTCAGTCCTAAAGTGCATAGGCCTTTGATACATGCATACTTTACCATCTAATCACATTATGGATGTTTTCATTCTATACAGACTTCTTAAATATATTGAGACAATTCTCACCACTACAGTAGTATTAAATTGGGGAACCATTCACCTCCCCCAATTTTGTTTAGCTATGCCTGTAATTTAAGTAACTGCCACTAGATGGCAGTAGTAACTTGAGAAACAAAAGCATTCAAGCTAATATTTACAGAAGGCTTTAGGGTTTATAAAGCAATTGAATTCACTGTCTCATTTTATCCTCACAACCTAGCAAGATGGATACGGTTATTATCATCGTTTAACAGATGAGGAAATCAAGTCTCTGAAAGTTTTAGTGACTTGCTAGTGTCATTCAGCTAGTTTATTGCTTAAGGTGGGATCTGAACTGAGGGTTTCCTGACTTTAAATCCAGAGTGCTATTCTAAAGTGATACCTCATGGTTCAGTTTTCTTTGAAGCAGGTTTATATAGCTGTAGAAGAAGACATAACAAACTCCCAATATAGTAATAATCAGTGGAGTTTAATGAGCAGTTAAAAAATGTTGATTGTTAATAGCTGAAAATTCAAAGTCAGACTTGGTTGTCACATTAAAGGTACATCACATGTCTCCAAGGTTCTGCCTCTCCTTATTTTCCTAATTCTGCTGAGGGCGTCGTTCCCCTTCCAGTCATACACTTAAATAGCCTTGGAGTCCTCTTTGACTCTATATGCTCCATCATTCTCTGTATAAAATCAGTTGCTAATTATCTTTCATTCTATTTCCACATTTTTCACATTCCTTCCCTTCATTTACAAGGCCACTACTCTAGAGCAGGGACAGTTAGGCAACTCACTGGATAGAATGCTAGGCCTGCAGACAGGATAACTCCTCTTCCCGAGTTCAAATCTGGTCTCAGACACTTACTAGTTGTGTGATCCTAGGTAAGTCACTCAATCCTGTCTGCCTCAGATTCCCCATCTGTAAAATGTACTGGAGGAGGAAATGACTAACAATTCTCAATTCTTTGCCGAGAAAATCTCCAAAATGTAGTCACACAGAATCAGACACAACTGAATAATGAATGAACAGTAACACTCCACAGCGCATTACCTTTCACTAGAACTACAGAATAGTTTTCTACTTCATTCTCCTGCTTCTAGCCTCTTCTTGCCCCAAGTCTCCCTCCATATAAGCCTTTTTTAAAAAATAAACTTCCTAAAGCATAGGTTCTAACGTATCAAGACTACTGAGTGACACCCTACTGACTCTAACATTTAACTGAAATTTAACATTTACAATCCTTCATAGTCTCTCCATTCAGGCCATCTTTTCAAATTTACTTCTTATTACTCCTCTTCATGGATACTATATTCTTGTCATCCCCATCTACTTATTCTTCCTGAAACCTCACAGTTAGTCTCCTATCTGTGCATTGGCATAGGCTAGTTCTCATACTTGTTAAGTCCTTCCTTCTTCTCTCTACTACCAAGAGTATATGACTTCCTTCCAGGTTTAGTTCTGTTGCCAGTTCCTAGAAAAAGCCTTTCCTAACTCTATTCTTTCCTCACCTACAATTATCAGGTCTCTCTCCTCTGATTGTCTTGGATCTGCTTACAAACATATTCTTCCAAAAGAATATAGAAGTTCTTTGAGGAGAAGGTTGTTTTGGTTGTTTTGTTCCCAATGCAGTGTTTGTACATATAAATTGCCTTACTTATTTAACTGGCATTTGTAAAGTACCTATCCAGTTTAACAATATTAAGTAAGGAACTGTGCTGGAATTTGGGGACCAAAAGATGAAAAAGAAACTGCCCCTACTATCTCCTTAAAATTTTCTTGAGAAAGATACATGACATATATTCAACTACATGGTAATAATATACAAATCCAAAACAATGTGTGTATGTGAGATAAACATGCAGAGAAAGAGAGACAAAGGGTTAGATACAGAAATAGAGACAGACAGAAACACAGAGAGGAAAAGAGAGAGAAATAGGAAGAAAGTGGGAGAGAAAAGGAGAGTGAGAGAAGTCATAACAGGGGAGATCAGGAAAGACTTTGTATATGAGGAGGCTACTGAGTTGTTTTTTGAGAAGTAAGCTAGATAGCTATGAGGCAGAAAAAAGAGGGAGGCGCTATCTTATGCAATGACAAGATGTTTGAGGTTCCCTAACAGAAAAATGAAAGTTAAGACACTATTTTATCTACCAGTTAGCAAAATGTAAAAACAAGGACAAAAGCTCAGTCTATATTGTTAGCTCTTTTTGTGGTACTACCAGGCTAGTGATAATATTTTGGAGAGTAATATGCAGATTAATTGAGCCATAAGCCAGTGTAATAGAACCGGAAAACAAGGTTATCATTCTCCAATAATTACTGATTTTCCTAAAATTTCAAGTTTTATTCCTGACTTTCTAACATTTTTTTTTCTTGGCTGTTTGGAGTGGGGAAGAGAGGGCAATTGGGATTAAGTGACTTGCCCAAGGTCACACTTCTGGTAAGTGTTAAGTGTCTGAGGTCAAATTTGAACTCAGGTCCTCTTGACTCCAGTTCTCTATTCACTGTGCCGTCTAGCCACCCCTTGGTTCAATCTTAAGTGTTTTGTTCACATTAACCTCACATCTTCTCATCCAAAGAGAAACTTCTGCATCTGATACGTAATAACTACCTTTATCTTCCAAATCAAACTCAATCTGGTATATGGAACTAGGAGAGAGAGAACTACAGGGGAAAGAGTATTGAAAAGAAAACACATTCTGCATCAGCAGAGGCCAATATTTCCCACAAAATAAACAAATTTAATTTGTCTAACAGCAATCAAAATCGGTATCTCTATACTTTGGTCTTGGGCAATTGCTGGCTAAATCCAAGTATAAAACAGTGCTATTCAATTCTTTCCCAGGACATTGCTCTTGCACTATCTTTTCTTATCTTGACTTGTTAGTGAACAAACCCAAGTCTGCTGTTTACTCTTCAATCTCTTCTGACCATGTCTTATTACAAGTAATGCCCGGCACTTACCATCTATCTCTTTCATTACTTTTTGTGCTATTTATTGGAGCTGAAGTCATGAAATCATGCCAACTGTACCCCTAACCAAATTTATATTACCCAATCTCAAATGAAACCTTAATGCAGCAAAGCTATCATTCTACTCCTCCCTAATCAGTTTACTATCCATGTCTGTACAATGGCTACTTAATCAATGACATTACCTTATCTTAGCCCTTCCTTATAGTCTCAGCTGAGGACCTACCTAGCTTTGTACATCACTGAAAACATTGAAGCCATATCTGTGAACTCCTATTTTTCCTCTTCTTATTATCTTATATCACTCAAGAATCTTTCCCCTTCACTCTGATATCACATGAAGGGATGATCCTTCTACTAACTAAGGACTGCTCCTTTTGATGGGGTGTAGGAGATGTTTAGGGAGCACTAGCACCTCTGGTGTGAGGGTTTGCCAAGGCCTTTTTAAAGCTTCTTATCTACCTTTGGTCTTCACCTATCGTTCACCTCTCTCTTATGGCTTCAAGAAGCTGTAGCATGCATAGCCACCACACATTTGTACAACTATTTCCAAGAAAGGGCTAAACCAGTTTGAAGGTAGCCAACAGGCCCCCAAACTGTCAGTAAATTAGGGGGATGTCTATTCCAAGCATGAAGATTTCCCCCACTGGAATGAGTGGACAAGAACCATTTGCTCCAATGGCCACAAAGGTAGCTGAAACAGATTCTGTGGGAGCACTTAGAACATAGGCAGGCATTGAAGACCAAGGTCATCCACTGACTCCTGAGACATTGCTAACTTTTGTCTTGCCACTGGACTTCCATGACTCTGGAAGAGAGTGAGAGTGATGACTTTGGTTAATTCTGTCTCCCTTAAGTCCAAATCACTCATGAATCAAGATTTCACTCTGTGATATCATTATTCCTCTTTGAAAACAAAGGGAGAGGGGGGCGGAGCCAAGATGCCGGCGTAGAAGCAGCAAAGCACCACAGTTCCCACACAAACACGCTAAAAACTCATAAAATGGGACTCTAAAACAGATTTTCAAGCTCCAAAATTCTCCAAAAGACAGAAAACACATCTGTTGCTACAGGCAGCTCAACAGGTGGGGCTCTTCACAGCAGTCTGGGAGCTGTGGCCAAAAGCCAGCCAGGTCAGGCCCTGGGGCAGTCAGGCAGAGCCCAGTCCATAGGAAAGCAAATTGCCTGCACTGAAGGCACAGTTACCACATTTATCAGGCCAGAAGAAAAAAAAGGCTAAGAGAAAGGTCAGTGGATTTTGCTAAATTTGGGGAAGAGCTGGTCTGGCCAAACTGCTCCCAGGGCAAGGAAGCAGCGGGAGGCGGCTGTAGCAGTAGGAATGGTTGAGAGCAGCAGCGGCTTCCACTGGGCTGCTTCA
>JAQQSW010000055.1:131497-151769 GCA_028646575.1 Pseudocheirus occidentalis | reverse complement strand
GGGTGGGGGGGAGAGGGATAGAAGGAGAGACAGACGATCACTGTCACAATATGTCCACTATGAAGATGTCCTGTATAATCACACATCCATAGCTTGTATTGAACTGAGTGTCCTTCTAGTGGGGGTGGGTGACAAGGGAGGAATGGAAAGAATCTAGAATTCAAAGTTCTCCAATAACCGTAACTAGGAATTAAGATATACAGGGGCTGGGATAGAGAGACCCTCCCGGTCCCACCAGAAAATAAGAGAGCAGAGCAAGGGAGGGGCTTTACAGTGGGATTGCTGTTTTAGGGTTAGGACAGGGGCAAGACGGGGAGAAAATGTGTAATTCAAAAATGTAATGAAAATGAATAATGTAAACAAGAAAACAAATTAAAAATAAATTAAAAAAAAGAAATGTTAATTTAGCACCAGAGTGGAAGAAGATGAGTCTAAAGGAAGAAGGAACAGTTAGGAGACTATAGCAATAGTCTAATTGGGTGAAAATGTGTCAACACAGTAGGAAAAGAGCACCTCAGCTTGCTGGCCCCTAGTTTTCTCAACGTTCTAAATCCTACCATCCTGTCATCTTTGGGGCCTTAATTTGACATTGAGGGATTAGGAAATCACTCAGATTTTTCCTCCTCATTCTTTCTTATCCCATCTTGCTACCAATATCCAGTCAAGGCTTCCAGTTGCCTTCCTAAGTTTATTTCACATTACTTTCATCTACACACTCTACATTCTAGCCAGACTGACCTACAGCTATTCTGGGAACCCAACATTCTGTCTTTTGCCTCCCTGACTTTGCATGAGCCATTCCCACTCATCCCCACCCCAAATTCTCCATCCCTTTCCTGGAATATTCTTTCTCATTTCTCCCTCTTAAAAATCTATAATTTATAATTTATTTCATGGGTCAGTACACCTTTCAACTCCCCATTTCCACTCAGTTGCACAACATCTCAAATTCTTTGAAGTCACACAGCCCAGTAGTTCAGGCTTTCAATACCTCTTGCCTGGAATATTGTAATACCCTCCTAACTGGTCTTACTTCAAGTCTCTTCCCTCTCCAATTCATCCTCCACTCAACTGCCAAAATGACTTTTTTCTAAAGTATTGAAGGTCTGACTAAAGTACCTAATGGACCATATGTCCTACTCAATAAATCCCAGTATCTATTATCTTTGGAACCATATGCGAACTACTCTGGAATTTCAATCCCTTTATAACCTGGGTCTAACCTATCCTTCTATCCATATGATGCATTTCCTCCCTTCAGAGCATCGTCTCAGTAGAGCAGTGGTAATGGAAGCCAGATTAAAAGATGCTGATGAGCTAATGGGTGGCAAAGAAGAGGTAATATGTATATAACCTACTCTTTCAAGAAGTTTGGTGGTGACAGGAAGAGGAAATATAGGACAGTAACTGTAAGGATGGAAGCAGGGTCAAGAGAAAGTGGGTTTTTTTTTTTTGGTAGATGGTATAATTGTTCAGGTAAACCATTGTGCCCCTATGAGTTAAAATAGCTTTCTTGACAAAAAAGTAAGTCAATTAGTTCAAAATGTGGGTTAGTGCTTCTGGGTATTTGAAGGGGGATTTTTTTCTTTTTTAGTTCATTTAGAAACATAGCCATAGGGCAATCACATAACTACTTCTCAGCAAACCTCCAGAATTGCAACTGTATGACTTAATATTTAATATAGATATCTAGAACTTAAAAATCTGGTCCATAAACTTTCTCCAAAGTCATAAGAATATCAAACTGTTAGCATTAGCTTTTCCTTCACTTTTAACTTTTTGACTTCCGGATCATCAGTTCAAATTCAGCAGACTTAAGTACCTACTAGGTGCAAGGGACTTGCCTGTGGTGCTCTGACCTATATCCTGGCCTATATTCTTCTACTTTTAGCCCAGAATCATTATTACCACCACCATCATTTTTTTTAATTTTGTAAACATTTATTAAATATTCTTTACATACAAGGTACCAAAACAAGCATTGCAAAGATGAAAAAAACCACATCTCTGACTTCAAAGTCAGAAAGAGAAATGTGTACTAATAATTATGATTCAACATAGAAAATTATTAAATGCCAAAGAGAGGTCAAGCAGAATGACCTGCAAGACCTTTCATTTTTATCATCATTAATATTTACTATGTACTCAAAAGATACAGTGCCTTTCTTTTTTAATAATGCATAGAGAAGTGTTTCTGTCTTAAATGGGACTACTTGGGGTGAAACATTGTATTTTTGACCATATTGTCTGGTTATAGGGCAATCTAGAACCAGGAAAATTCCGAATTTCACTGTTAGCATGTACAGAAAGTATTCTTGTTTAAATGGACCACATATCATCTCAAATCTCTATGTTTGGTGATAGGATCAAGAATTTAACATTGGAAGTGACCTCTAAGATCATGTAAGCCAGCCTCTCTGAATTTACAGATGAAGGAACTGAGACCCAGATAGAGGAAATTACTTGCCCAAAAGCCACATAGAAAGTAACAGAAACAGGATTCAATCCATGTTGTCAGACTAATTACAGAGCTCTTTCTACTATTCCATATGACTCTATTAGTTTATGTTGCTATATTAATATCTAGCTTTTCTATTGTCAATTAAAATTTCCCGTTGTCCCTTCTATAGAAATGACCAAATATCTTTGGTAGTAGAAGACAAAAGAAGCATGAATAATTGATATCCACAAATAATCAGAATCTTTACTTTAAAAAATAGATTCAACCACCTCTGTCACCAACCCGATGATCAGAGCTGCTGATAAAAGCAAATGTTACTAATTTGTATTTTATCACTTTATTTTTCCATTTCCCACAGCCTGACTAAAATGATAATGAATTGTAAAATGCCCTATCTTTCAGTAGAGTTAACTGCAAAATATAAGCTGAAACAAAGTTCACTTTTTTTTAACCTCGTATAATAATTTGTCTCTATAATTTAGACATAAAATCACTACTTCAGGGGTCTGTGGTTTTATTAGTGTGAACCTTCTCTCTGTTGATATAGATTGCCACTCCTCTGTGCCTTTGTAAGTAGCCCATGGCCAAAAATGTTACGACCATGCATCAATCTAGTGATGAACCTTTCCAGATGAGCTAGGCTGGTTCACATGACAGGCAATCTGCTGCTGCAACCCTACTAGAAACCTGCCAGATTTTCATTGGCAACCCAAGTGGTCACCTCTGTTCCACAATGAAGCATCAGATTAAGCTCTGGTAGCTGTTAGACTTATTATACTAATAAATTTCACCAACATAAAACATTCAAAAATTCTCAATAAATTTAGATAATCTAGGAACCTCAAACTCTAAAGATACTACCATCCACTCATTCATTCATTCATTCATTTGTTTGTTCATTCATTCATTTGTTTTTTTGTTTGTTTATTCATTTATTATGAGCATTTATTATCTCTTCCTCCTACTGCCCTCTCCTCTTTGGGAAAAATAAGAAAAAAGAAAAGGAAAACTCTCATAAACAAATTTACATAACCCAACAAAACAAATTCCCGCGTTAGCCATGTCCAAAATGTGTTTCTGATTCTGCTTTTTAACTCCCATCACATCTCTGGAGGGTGGTAGGTGGCGTGTTTGCTCTTCATTCCTCTGAACAAATGGTTTACCATTGCACAGATAGATTTCTAAAGTCTTCAAAGTTGTTTTTCTTTCTCTACATATTTCTACTTTTGCTCACTTCACTCTGCATCAGTTCATAGAAATAGTCCCAGTTTCAAAAATGTCCATTTTGTCATTTCTTATGGCACAGTAATATTTTATTACATTTATATATCACAACTTGTTTAGGCTTTCCATAGTAGAAGGGCAGACAATGAAATTTACCATTAAAGTGATTTCATCAACACCAAATATCTTGGTTGACTTTTAAAAGGAAATTTGAATATTTGAAAGGATTTTAGAAAACTTGGATATTTCAGTGACAAATGAACTCACATGGGTCTCTCCCTTCCCTTACAGCATGGCAGTGGCATGGAAGTAAATATTGTAGTATGATAGGAGAAATGATAACTAATTAAACTCCATATACCTTTTATATATACATAACAGAAAAGCTGAAATTAAGAGCTAGAGCTTGAACTTTTCTACTTAAGATTTAACTTTAGAAACCTCTAACTTTACCTGGGGAAATATAGTTGCCCCTTTCTCCAGTTTTATCTTTAGTACTTTATAACGAGGGGAAAAATACACATAATTAGGCACCACAGCTTCATTTCCTGAGGGAAACCTACATTCCTTTGCCTTGCTAGCTAAAAAATATCCTAGACCTATAGTCAAAAACTTGGGTAAAAATAAACCAAACAGACAAACAAACAAACAAAACCAGGAAGATTACCTGTGTCACTTGTTAACTGAATTCTTCTTTGGTTACTAGAGTCATTTACTGAATTAGATTCAGTCTGCCCTTTGTTTTGAAATTGTAAAGCAGCAAAAGTGGAAGTAATGGACAACCTTCTGGCTACTGGAAGACTCATGCAGATAACTGTTGCCTCTCCATTTCAATAGAGAATCCCCTTCAAAAGGATGGGCCGAGGAGCCCTCTTTCTGTTCTAAGACTCTGCAGTCTTCATTCTTACTCCCTTCCAAGGCTCTGACCCGTTCAGCTGCAGCTGCTTTTTAGCAATCTAGCAGAGTAGGCCTGGGTTTTGAGTCCTGGGTATACAGAAAATAGGAATGGAGGCTGAGGCTGGCTCCTGCCCCTTAGTTTCTCAGGCTCTGCCCTCCCACCCCCAGGCTCCCCGAGCTTCCAATGATTATCCCTTCTCGGGCTTTCAGAACCCTCAATAGAGTTTCTCTTAGAGTGACTGTAGTGAACTGCTCCCTTTGATCAAATATTTTCTTCCCATTCTTTGGCTGTATTCATCCTTTAACTTGGTGTTTTAATGTGTTAAATTCTAATCTGAGTTCATAACATTTCACTAGATGATTTCCCATTGCAAACAAATAGTTTTTAAGCTGAGCAAACTTGAAAACAAAAGGAGCTCAATTTTATTCCGTACTTAATCCTATAAAACACATTTCAAAAGCACTTAGGTATTCAGTAACCAAGGCAAGTGGATATAACTTTTGTTTCTTTTAAGTTAGGAACTAAATCCTTTTTCTACACTCTGCCATCTGCAGCACACAAAATCCCTCAAACATACCAAAGTCGGTCCTACTCAGCCTTCCGTTCATAACCAACAGATCTCCCTTTCTCTAGATCTGCTTACTGAATGGTCAGTATTTACTCTGTCTACTAGGAAAGTGGTCCTTCTACCTAGCTCTCTTATTGAAACTTCCTCAGTATAATCTCCAGATTTATCATCTCCTTCCCTGGGAGAGGGAGGAGCCTTCTCTCCTCCAATAATATCTGGCAAAACAATGTTTACATTATTCATAGCTGACTGGAAAGAAACAACTTGTAGTCTATTTTAAATACACATTTTAAGTTCTGAAATACAGGGACAAATACACATGAGATAGATTACACAAAGCCCTTTACTTAAGTCATCACATGAAATAACATTTGTGAAATAGAAATTAAATTAGATAAGAGAATGAGGAAAAAATGGTTAGTCAAGAGACCATGTTAACAGTTGAAAATTACATTGGTAAATACAATGCTTCTTTATTATTGGATCTGTGATCTCATCAGATATCTCAATTCCTTTACACCTTAGTAGACGGTCTCTAAGAGTCTTCCTGAGATGTCCTCACCGAAATAACATATTGCCTGGTGGACAGCCTTCTGGTGATATCAGTCAGTCAACTGTCAGCAAGCATTAGCACTTAGGATGTGCCAGGCACTGTGCTAAATGTCCAGATACATACAGATACAAGCAGAACTCTCCTCATTTAGCCAGGCTTTTCCTCGCACCACCCATACACAGTCTGTCCTTGGGCTATACTCCAAGCCTTTCCAGATTGGTTTGACCTGTTTTGTACTCTTTTTTCATTGCCCTCCAAAACCCAGCTCATCTCCACACCACAATGAAGGCAGTGGGGTTGGACTTCAGTGTAGTATAAATGCAAAAACGCAGATATTTAGCTGACCCTTAAACAGCGATGACAAAAGACAAAATGAAGGCTATACTTCTTGAAATTGAAAGCACATTGTTAGTGGAGTTGTAAGAACTTTTGTAGGATAGCTAGGAATCTTTTTTAAATCATAAAGAAGCAGTGAGTTATGCATTTCAAAAAAGCATAACGTCGAACTCTAGTTGTCAAGTCTGTTTCGATGGCTGTCTTTGCAGTTGATATGCAGATTTGAGCTGTAGCCTCCTAGACTGAATAACGTAGAGAAACTTCATCTTGTTCATTGTTCCTTGGCAAATAGAAGTTCTGGAAAGAGTCTGCCGACGAATAGGCTAATAGTCAGCACTGCCTCTTTAGATCAAAGATAGCCTTTCTCACGTTCTAGAGGAGTGCTGCACAAAATCGTGCATTCAGGAAATTGTATTAGTTTAAGGAGTTCAAGTTTGTTTCATTCTTTAAAAAATAAAGCAACATTTTTTCGTGTGTATGTGTTTAAAGGCAATTCTCTAGCTGTTTGGTTCTTTCTTTTATACAGATAGATAACAGAATAAAAGTGCAATTTTGGTCTCAGAGTATAGTCGACTGATGTTGGTATAGTCTTATTGTATAAGGAAGTCAGTTGTGCTAGCATGTAAGAAATCAGAGAAGATGATTGTGCCCGAACATTTCTGAGGTCTCCCTAAAATTCCACGTCTCTTTAAAAGTTAACGTGGTTAGTAAAGCTAACTCTACTTCACCTTACAATAAAGGATTGGGCAAAAGTTCCAAAGGTGTCATATCCAATTTAGTTGAAGGTCCTAATAATTGTGTTTGGACAGCGCTTACTGAAACTTTCTAAATTCATTTTGTAGGGTATTTGTGTGTGTGTGCGTTCGCGTGTGCGTGTGCCTGTGTAGACCTGCCCTAGGGGTGGTTTTGTACTGGGAGCATAAAAATATTTTCGTTTCTGGAAATAGGTTGACGTCAGCTGGAAACTGTTTTTTGTTACTTTGTTTCCCGGAGCATCCAAACCGGCACACTGCCTCCGGCAAACTGCATAGAATTCAAAGCAGCACCCGACTGAGCTGGAGAAAAAAGTGGGCAGCCTACTCCCTGGGCAAGACTCAAGTGTTTCTTCTGTTCGGTACTTGCCCATTCCCTTGCACAAGTGTGGGGACACACCTCAAGACTCTTGGGCAGAGTTCTGTAAACGGCTTTTGTGGATACTTTCGGCTTGTGTAGAACATAGTCGTAATCAAAACTCATTATAACAGATAGATGAAACTCAGTTTTCCACACTGTTGTCCAAGTTACCAGCCTAGGCAGGGCAGGACCTTTAGAACCACACGGAAAGAGGTTGACACAACTGACAACTTAGGAGCATCCCTATTCAATGGAGCAGTCTGTCCTAGGCTCCAGAAGGGTCCTTTCTAGTGTGACTTCTGTAAATGACTCGTTTCGTGTGTGCGTGCGTGCGTGCGTGTGTGTGTGTGTGCCTGTGTGTGTGTGTGTGTGTGTGTGGGCGCGCGCACAATTTAGCCATACACCGCCCTGGGCTCTGGGAAGCTAACACGCCTTTCTACATATTTCAAAGGGGCGGGGGGAGGGGGAGGGTGGAGTGGCGGCGGCTGTGTTAGACTGGGCTAGCCGCCTTTCTTCCTTCACCTAGTCCTAGAGTAAAGATTCCTGTGGGAGCTAACTAACAGCACTGCCTTCTAACCCTAGGGGCTCACTCACACACAGCCTTCCGGGATGGCTCTTTGTGGGAGGATTGTTCTTCCCACTAACCCTGAAGACAATTGGGGCGGGGGAAGGGGCGGAGAGGCAAGAAAGGGGACTTGCTTTAACTTGCTTACCACCTGGAACGATTTTCCCTCTGCTCTGCCCCAGTCCACCAAGAAAAACTGCAGCAAAACGCTGAAAGAAGGTAGTTTAGGTAGAGCAGACAAAAAGTAAACTTTCTAGTATAGCAAACATCGAAACACGTAAAGTGTGTAAGACTATATATAAATAATATGTGTGTATATACACACATTATTGCAACCTTTCAGTGATGGATAAAATTAAATAAAGTGATTTATTGGGGGTGGGGAGGAGTGGGAGGTGGGAATTAGCGAATGAATTGACTGTAGTTCCTTGCTGATAAGAGTTTGCTATGGGCTCAAATCTTAGGTAGTGTACAATAAACTTGAATGGCCGGGAAAATAAGAGACCTAGGCCAAACGGACCTCGCGGCTAGAACCGGTTCCTGGACTCATTTTCCACCTTCTCTCGACTCTGGAGTTCGTAATGAATCCTGGTGGAATAAAAGGACATTGTGTGCCATGGTACACGTCTTTATGGTCCCATAGAACGTACAACAAAGTAAAAATTGGAGTTCAACTACTTTTAAGGAGTACTTGCCAAGTGCTGGGACGAGAGCTAGGGCGAAAGAGTCTCTCTGGCTTGTTGCCACTTAACCCCACCCTCTTTCCCTAGGAGCCTGGGTGTGTAAGGGGTATGGGTTCGGGTAGAAATGGTGCTATTTCCCAACTCAAGGCTTTTCCCCCATCATCCCCCAAAAAGTGTTCTCTTCACTCTTCTTTGCTTCCCGGCTTCCTTCAAATTTCAGCTAAAATCCCACCCTTCTGCAAGAAGTAGTTCCCAACCCCTCCCCTCCACTTAACGCTAGTGACTTCCCTTTGAGATTACCTTCAATTTATTCTGCACATATTTTAGTTGTACTTAGTTGTGTGCTTGTTGTCTCTCCTAATTAGACTGTGAGCTCCTAGAGGGCAGGAGCTGTAGTTCTGCCTTCCTTTGATGTCTTCGGCGCTTAGTGGGGCCTGGTACTTAGTTAAGTGATTAAATAAAGGCTAGTAGACTTGACTTGGTGTGAGAACTCTGGCTTGCACTGAGTTTTAAGAGAGCTTTTGCCCTCCTGGCTTATTTAGCGCCCTTGCGAGTTGCAGAGAAGTCCGAACCTTGACGCAGTAGAGACCGCGGCGCGGAAGCTACTTTCCCCTATCTCAGTTCACTTTCTCCGCTTCGCTGTACTGGGAATAGAGATGGCTACTGCTTCGACCCAGAGGAGCCACTTATCTCGGGTGGGCGGTCAGCCTCTCTGTCACCGGAGGGAGGACGGGGGGAGGGAGGGGGCCAGGCTGCGGGGAGGGGTCCGGGGGTCTCTAACACCTCCCTTCTACCCCCCACCCCCGCTGCGCGTCCACCTCTCCTCAGGCCCCTCCCTTTCTCTCTCTTGCTCCTTCCTCGGGCTGGACCCGCGCGGACTTGCCCCAGACCTTCGGGGAGCGCCCCAGGCCTTTCTTGACAATTTAAAAGTGTCTGTCGGAGCAGTCGAAAGGGACGAGGCCAATGCTGGGCGTGTTTCGCTCCTTTGCGAGAGTCGGAAAGTGAGCTGGGAGCCGAGCGCTGGCCCCGGGCCCCCGCGCCTCGCCTCGCCGCCAGCGAGTAGGTGGGGAAGAAGCCGCCGCCGCCGCCAGCCCTGTCCCTCTCCCAAGCCTCACCGGCTGCGCCCTGGCCGCGGGCGGGGAGGGGTGCGGGGCTCTCCTCATCTCCCTCCTCCACCCTCTTCATTACCTACCTGCTCTACTCCGCTCCGGGCGGCCGGGGAAGCTCCTGGCAGCCCCCGAGAGCCGGGTCGCCGCAGCCGCCCGCAGCAGCAGCAACAGCAGCAGCCGCCGCCCCCCACCCCGAGCTCCGGGGGGCGATGAGGGGGCGGGGGAAGGGGCGCCGCTCCTCGGGCATTACTTAGAAAAGTGAGGCCATCCCTCTCGCCGGTCCGCCCTCCAGGGGCCGGGACTGCAGCTCTCCAGCCAGAGGGTAAGTTGGGCGTGTTTCTTTCCCTTACCAACCTCCCCCACTTCACTCCCCCCTCAATTTTTTCCCTTAAAACTTTCTTTAGGTGTGTGTGTGTGTGTGTGTGTGTGTGTGTGTGTGTGTGTGTGTGTGTGTGTTGCGGGGCAGGAGTGTAAGGTGCATTTACTCCTCTTTACTCTTCTCTCCGTCGGAGTACCCTCCCAACTTTGTACCCTCCCTCCATCCCGCCTGTCTCTGCCCCGCCGCGGCGCGGCTGGAGCTGACAATTGGAGCGCGGCCCCTTTAAGAGCCCGGCTTTGCCTCCCGGTAGCTGAAGGTCATTAAACACAAAAGCTCTCAGCGCTGCGGTCCAATATAGCGCATGCGCCCTGCCCGAGGACTGGCAGAGAGACGGCAATATGGCGAGAATGCCTGGCAGCGGGGACTGTAACACCAGCCCCAGCAGCAGCGCCAGCGCCAGCGCCGCCGCCGCCGCCGAGAACAATGGGGAGCGGGGCGAGGGCGAGCGCGGCGGCGGCGGCGGGGGCAGCAGCCGGCCGAGCCAACCGCACTACTGCAGCGCGGGCGAGGAGGAGGAGGACGACGACGACGACGAGATCCAGGAGGTGCAGATAACGGGGGACGAAGAGGAGGAGGAGGAGGACGGAGGTGGGGGGTTGGAGGAGGAGGAAGAGGAGGAGGAGGAGGAAGAGGAGGAGGAGATGGGTTTGGACTGGGACGAGCCCCTGGAGCCCGAATACTCCGCCGGGGAGGAGCTGGAGCCCGAGCCGGTCCATATGATCCATATGGACCGGAGCGCGGAGCTGGACCCGGAGTCGGAGAGACTGTTGCTGCCGCCCCGCAGCGGGCCAGCCGAGGACCCGGAGCTGGATCCGGACCTGCTGCAGCGCCCCGAGCGGGCCCGGCTGAGCGAGAACACCCGCCTGGCCACCCGCTATGCCGTGCGCATCTTCCGGGAGTACCTGAGCGAGAAGTCGCAGAGCCCGGACTTCGAGACCATGGACAAGGGGGCGCTGTGCCGGGTGCTGCGCTCCTTCTACGCCGAGGCCCGCTCCAAGAGCGGGCAGCTCTACAGCAAGTCGTCGCTCATCAGCATCCGCAGCTCCCTGAACCGCTACCTCAACGAGCCCCCCTACTGCCGCACCCTGGACCTCACCAAGGACCCCGAGCTGCGCAGCGCCAACCTGACCCTGGCCGCGGTGATCCGCAAGCTGGAGGAGCAGGGCGCGGGGCCGGTGGTCCAGAAGCAAGCCATCACCCGGGCCGACCTGCGCAAATTGTACACCTCCAGCGTCTTCAGCACCAACACCCCCTTCGGACTACTCAACAAGGTCTGGTTCGAGACGTGTATGTACTTCTGCACCCGGGGCCGGGAGAACCAGCGGGAGCTGGAGGAGGACTCTTTCGGGCTGGCCATGGACGAGGACGGCCGCAAGTTCGTCTACTTCAAATCCCTAGGGCCCTATCACAAGTCCCGCTCTTCGTCCTGGAGCAAGAAGCGGGCGGAGAGCAGCGACGAGGAGAACCTGCCCCGCATGTACGAGACGGGCACAGAGTTCTGCCCCTACGCCAGTTTCGTCAAGTACCTGTCCAAGCGCAACCCACTCTGCAAAGCTTTCTTCCAGAGGCCCCGGGACCATTGCAACGAGGGCGATGTGACCTGGTATGAGAACAAAGCCATCGGCAAGAACTTACTTGGCACCAGGATGCAGATGCTCTCCAAGGCAGCAAAGCTGTCCAAAACGTACACCAATCACTGCATCGGCGCCGTCTCCATCGCCACGCTCAACAGCATCGCAGGCATAGGCACCAAGCTGGGACCCCCCGCCCCGCAGGGCTGCTATGCCGAGGCTCTGAACGGGGGAGCTCGCCACCACCACCACCACCACCATCACCATCCCCACACCCCGCACCATCACCACCGCCCCCAGCCGCCTTCTCTGGGGAACACTTACATTCTTCCCAAAGAGAGCCAGGTGGTGGCCGACGTGAAAGCGGAGGCTGCACCCAAGCGGGCCCTGTACGAAGCTGTGTTCGGGCCGGGTGAAGTCTGCGGTCCCTCTTCCCCCAAAAGACTGTGCATCCGCCCCTCGGAACCGGTGGATGCGGCAGCGGCGGTGGTGGTGGTTTCGGTGAAACACGACCCCCTGCCTCTTCTTCCCGAAGTCAATGGGCACCGAAGCACCAATTCTCCCACAGTAGTTTCACCTGCTATTGTTTCCCCCACCCAGGTAACCAAAACCAAACTATGCATGAAATGTTTCTCTGGTGCCACTTCGGGACTAACTTTTTTGTGCTAATGCAGGTCTGTGCTTTTTGGCCATTTAAAAAAAATAGAAAGTGAAGTGCGTTGAATCGTTTCCCTGTGCTGTTACAAGTTTGGCTTTCTTGGAGATTTAAGGGAAGATTACTTTTAAACCAGTGGTATGAGAGTAGGCAAATCACTGCTGAGCAATAGCTTTTAAAACTTCTGTGTGCCAAGAACAATAGGATTAGTTGAACTACTGCAGCCTCTCCAGAGTTATGTAAAGCCATTTAAGTTAGAGAAGTTTTGTGTGTGTAAGAAATTTAGCTTCAGCAATATATTTACATTGTTAGCTAGATTCTGGTGCTAAAATATACTACAACAAATAATTCTTAGAACTAACTAGCATCAGATAAAAAATGAAGTTTGTTTTATAGTTAGGGTAAATTAAACTCAACTTGTTTAAGTTATTATTTAAGTGAAGAGTTGAGACCTGCAGTTACAAGCTAATTAACAAATATTTATTGTGTGCCTACAGTAGAGCACTGTGGCAGGCACTCTGAAGACTATAGAGAAGTTGGAGGAATAAGACATAAACATCCACTACATGTGTGCATGCATTATGTGTAGGTGATCCCAAAACAAAATAGTGGAAGCAGCTCTTAGCTGGGATTTGAGGGACCTGGGTTCCAGTTCTGGTCCTGTCACTCATTTGCAGTGTAAATTCAGACAAGTCAGCTAACTTATGTGGACCTTTATTCAGCTGTAACAAGATGAAGTTGGACTAAGTGATCTTCAAGGCCTCTGCCAGAACTAGAGTTTCTCCACTCAATGATAAATGGCCAGTGAGCAGAGTAGACTGTAAGTTCTATAGGAATGCAAGGGAGAAAGAGATCATTGATAGTCAGAGAAGGAAGACTTCCTGTCTCTTTACTCCTGGTGGGGTGGGGAGAAAACAAATAAACGTTGAGTACTTTAAAATTATATTTACTTTCTAGATCCTCCTGTTGCTCATGCGATTGGAATAAGTTGTCTTTTAAAAAATATATAATGGAATTTAGAATTACTATCCTCCTGCCTTCTTTTCCCTTCCCCATTCTATTAGAGGAACATTTCAGAATAGGAATCTCAGCTGTAAGTCAGGCCACTTAATGAACAGATGTAAGGTACCTCTATGCTCTTTCCAAAGTGGAAATTCCAGTTCTGGACAGACTGACCCTTTCAAACAGTTTACCAGCTAATCAGCAAGCCTCAAGGCCAAATGAGAAAGGGGGCTGTGAATGGTAACATAAACATGGAGGTTCTCTAAAATACACATGACCTGTAGGCTGTGTGTGTCTTTGTGTTTCTAGTGTGGATGGTTCATTTGTGATATTATTAAGAAGAATGGGGAAATCTTTTCAAGTACTTTAGTTTGTTCTCTTAAAAAAAAAAAGACGGAGTAAGCCCTTGGTTCCTTAGTAAAAGAGTAACTTATTTTAAATATAGTGGTTTAGAACGTTAACTGAACAGCTAAAAGTGTGAAGTTTAAGCATGTTTATCAAAAGTTCTATTTACTTGTGACAGTAGTAATCCAACAAGACAACTTTTTGTGGTGCTTTCTTAATATTACTTGGGGTCATGTCAGATTAGGAAGTAGCATTTTGTTTCACTAGACATGCCTGTGTACTTTCTCTCCCTGAGTTTTCTTTCCACTTATTTGAGTATTAAATCCTGGATCTGTGAAATTGTGTTCTAACTCTTACACTTTCTCTTTGAAGTACTAAAGGTAATTCCAGTGTTAAGTTTAAGGTTCTAGTATTGAATATGGCTTTTTGTATTTGATAATACAAACTCTTCAGACTTGGTCAATACAGATGAAACCCATTGGAGTGTTGTTTGTTTTTTAAGTACAATGCCATTTAAACATGAAACCCAAGTTTTCAGTCGTGTTAGAATTACATTCTTCCACATCCTTTTTTTCTTTCCGTTTTTAAGCAAAATTAAAAACTTGAAAGGAAGCCTTTAAAACAGTAACTCCTATGGGACTTTGTGTTTTAAGCCTGAGCATCATAAACATAAGATGGATTTTTCAGTTTAAATGGAAAGCTGATATTAAACTTTTTCCCTCCTGTATTTATTAAGACAGCTATAACGATTGAGGTCTTAGGCATTTCCTGGGGATTAATGGCCGGCTGGGGTTAATGGCCTGAGGCATTGCCTTAGGCCATCAACTCTTCCAGCTAGTCATTAATCCCCAGGAAATGCCCTGTACCTCGAACCTCAATCGTTATTACTTAATTATAAACTTAGGCTTTCCAGCCTTATTACTGACTAGACCTCATCAAGTGGTGTGACACCAAATTCCGCTGTTGACCAGTGTTACAGATTTCTTGATAACTTAGAGATCACAGACTGATATTTTTATTGCCCTCCAACATTACAAGTTACTTTTTTTTTAAAGTTATTTTAACTGAATGCCTGAATTCTGCTGTTAACGGTAGATGCCCATCTTGTCCCTCTTTGGGGATATTGTACCTACAGAAAGTTTGATGAGTTGAAAAAATGAAAATGTTCTATTGAGTTTTAATGGAAGCTTGTCATTTCAGTTTCTACTCGTTCAAAGTATCAATTTCAAGGACTTAGATCTTGTAGATTTTTAAGTCACTGTTTCATTCAGAGATGTCCTAACGTTTTTAACTGTACTGGATTGTTAATGGGGTCGGTCCAAGAAAGAAGAGGTGGTTTCACTGTTTATTTTGTCACTATATTAGTAAGCTAGAACCATCTAGGCATTACTTTAGCTTTATAGCCCTAGGAAAGAAATCCGGTACAGTACATTTTGAAAAGATTTAGCACCAACCCCTCCCACCTCTTCCCCCCCCCCTCACATCTCCACTGTAGCTCCTAGTTGCACTGAAATATAGCACTTTCCATACCACTGACAAGAGTAGTTCTGTATAGGCTGAAGATAGAAGTATGTAATTTTACAGGCTCATCTTTCACATCACTGGAAGATGGGATAATAGTAAAAGTCTGTTTTAGCTGTCCCAGTTAACTAACCGTTCCAGTTTTATATACTATTTATCCAGTACTAAACAGAGGTCCACAGATAAGCCTATGAAAATGGACTTGGAAATAACCATATGCTCACTGCAGTAAATTCTTCAGTTTAACTTGCTTTAACTCTGATTGCTTTCTTTCCAGACAGATACCTTTTAAGTATCCTACTAGCAAGAAACCTAACCAAGACCAAGAAATTTATCCACTGAAACATAGTCGGTTGTTTGTATTCCACTGTCATGGCTGTGTGCCTAGGCAGGAGTTGCACAGATCTCTAGCTAAAAGCAGGGCCAGCATCCTGATTTGGAGCACATGATTTTTCATTGCCTTCAGTCTTTGAAGAGAAGCCATATGCTGACAGAATTAGCAAACTAGCTCTGGCTTTGGGTTTTGTGGTAGGAAGTACAAGGATCATTTAATCTACTACAGAAACAAAATATGAAGTTGCTGATCAGTTGAAATAATTAATAAAGTTTAGTTTAAAATTTTTTTTCTTTATTAAAAAGTCCCTTTTCTTTATAGTTATTGACACTGTAAGATTTATAAAATGATGTGTATTTAACAGATTTGCTAATTGATGTCAAATATATTTTACTGCTTTTTGAAGCCTCTAAAAGTTAATGAATTTGTTTAATACAAATATACAAAAAGTTTTATTATTAGCTTGAGATATTTGTAGAAGCTTTTTCTCCAAAGAAATTTTTCTTCTTTTATGAAAGGTAGAACAAGGGGGAGGGTAATGAAACTTAGGTAATAAGCTTTTATACCAAGAATCTTTGTAATTAATTGGTTTGCCATGAAGCACTGCTAAGGAGGTAATCCTTTGTCTCCTTTGGCACACTTTAGATTTTAGTCTATGTGAACATGTAAGTTAGACAAGAATAAAGACATAGAGTAGCAGCGTGGTAAAGCAGAAAAAGAACCCTGGATATGGAGTCAGAGTACCCAAATTCTAAACCGGCCTCTCTCACTTATTCAGTTACTTAACATCTGTGCCTCAGTTTCCTCAAAGAAGGGATTGAACTAAATATCCTCTAAGGTCCCTTCTAGCTCTAAATCCTATGACCTAAATAACTCAACATGATTGGTCCAATTATTGTACTGCATTTTGTGTGAATCATTTTAGAAAAGAAGTCCATATTTTAACTTATTGTATTAATTTCATAACTATTGAATGATTAAAACTATTTTGAATAGGAAGGGTTTTGGGGGGAAGAGTATATATGTCTGAAGCTATATAACCCCAAATGAGAAATCTTATATAACTCCAAATGAGAAATCTTACAGTTTCTCCTATATTCTTATGTACTATTTAAATGGTAAGCAAGAATTGCAATCCCATTTCATCTCAAGTAAAAAAGGCTTAATTACAAAATGAAATTTTGAGCAAAGAGAAGCCCATTCTTAACTGCAGTTCAGGGGATTATTTAGACTGGATTTTTATCTATGGTCCATTAGCATTCAAAAACTTTGGCTACAAAATGAAAAACTATTTATTTGAAGCATGTTTCAGCTTAAACTTTAGGATCTTAAGTACTCTTTTTTAAAAGAGAAATCCATATACACATTTATATTTGGATAGTAGGCACTAAAATGAAAAGTTGAAGTGTTCAAATGATTATTCACCCTACCTTATTCAGTAGGACTTTTATGTCACTATATTTTCTATTCCCAGGTTCATCGTAGACCCACATATACTAGTTAGTCAAAATTTGCCTTTTACAATTTCTGTAGGCAAAATTAAATACAGAACATGGAAAGAAAACTAATTGATCCAAAACAAAATGCAATCAAGAAGGGGAGTTCTTCAGCACTTGGAGAGTTGCTGGATCAAACTACCTCCTTTCCTCCCCACCACCTCCCCCTAAAGTGCTACTAGTGATTTTTTTAATTGCAAAAGTACTTCAGTGCTTTATATGTGAATCTCCAAGCTGAGACACAGAAATGTTTTAAATGATAGCATTTTTGTTCATTTTTGCTTCTGAGATGATATAAAAACATTACCCATTATTCTTCTTTGAAAGAAAGATCAGAACAGATCTCTAATTGGTGACAGTGATCTTTATGACAGTGAGCTTCCTGATATTATGTTTGTTCTAGAAATGAGTAAATGGTGAAATCCTTTGAAATACTTCACTGGAGTCTGGCCTGTGGGCTGTAATTACATTGAATATGGAGTTGTATTATCAAATGCCCTTAGCTATAAACTTGATAACAGACTAAGCTACACCCACTGTTATGTTAGGAGGCATATCCTAATTAGACCTATTTTAGGTTCAGTTATTGTCGAAGGCCTTCTGTTTATCACTTTCTTTCCACTTAGACTTTTTTCCCTCCCAGCTCATACTTTTAAAAAGCAGATGTAGCCTTTTCTTTCTCCCAAAATGCACACATTTATATTTGACAGCAAACCTTCATGTGTTGTTTAGTTTTTATTTATATCATATAAATCTTTAGTGAAAGAAATTATTATAAATAGAAGCTATCTTGTAACATTGGGTGGCAAGAGTATTTGAACCTTACCTGAAAGTTTTATTACAGATTATTTCAGGTGCTCACATACTGTTAGGTATAAAATGTGTCCTTTTTGCTGAAATTTCTCCATTTTCCAACCCAAAAGTGAACTTTCTTTTACAGGAGACCTTTTTATTTAGGACATAGCTGTATGATTTCTGAAATCAGGTTATTCTTTCATCAGTGCTGTTTCCCCCAAATCAATCAACAAGCCATTAGGTACTTAGGTTGGTGGCTTTCTGTTTTTCCTGAGTCCTAATTGGGAGTTTAAAGTCACTTAGAAAGGTGAAGACTAGGAGTGAGCTGGAGAAGTTGATGTATTTTACTTGTTGGTAGACTAGAGGGGTGTCTGATAGAGAGCAAAAAATGCCTCAGCCAGCTCAAAATATCCCTCTCATGATTTACCAAGTAGAGATTCCTAGAGGTTACCATTTGCTGTTTTAAAATGTAAATCGGGAGATTCAGGACTCAGTCCCATCAGTGTGCATGACTCTCTTAAATAAACTAATGTGGTGGGCTAGCAGAAGTAATTTAAACTTGTTTTTGGTAGATTATTCCATTTACCTGGGCATAGAGCAGGTGTTTAATCAAATGCTTGTTGACTGATACTTAGTTTTAACTGGGGCTTTGATAAAAAGTAAAATTTTTAACTAAGAACAATGTCAGTATTGGACAAATTAAAGAACTTTAGACAGCACATGGTCACTGGTTATCTGGGGAGCAGGGGAGAGAATTTGGAAGGTAAATTGAGTCACAAACTGTGTGCATGTCCCTGGCCATATTCTCCCTCATCCAACTCCTCCCTCTTCCTTTATCATCATTGTGGTATAATACAGAATTTCTTTCTTTGTTGGACTCCTAGAATGCATGCTTTAAAACATGGTCTTCCTATGTGTTTGTCAAAGGCTTTTTGCATTTGGTTTTGTTAATTATGCTCAGTAAAACAGAATGTTAGGGAATTTTTCATGAGTTTGTGGCTTAAGATGACTTAGTTCTTTTTTTGAACTTGTTATAGATTACTTCTTCAGTGACATTTTGAAAAGTAGTTTTAGGACATGGTTTGGGGAAAAGATGATCTGAAGATCTGTGATTGTTTTTATGTTAAATACTAAGGATAACTCCTTACATTTTTATGAGGTTTCATATACATTTTCTTGTCCAGTCTTCACAACTCCATGAAGCAGGTAAAACAAATTGCTAATACCCTCTTTTGCCCAATCGTGTAGGTTGTGACTTATCCTTGGTCTTGTAATAGAGCAAGCAGCACAAAAAATGCATTTCTTCTGATCCTATATAGCACCCTTTTCAGCATGTCCTACCGCCTCTCTGTACTACTAGGTTAAATACAAGCCAGTATGCATCCATTATAGTCTGTACTTCTTAAATGAAATTTTTACTAGTTGACATTTCTAATTATTTAAACTATCTCTTGGATTATTTAAATACTTTGTAAAGAGATGACTGATGGAGGAAGCACTGACAACTTCAGATCTACAGTTAAGGGGTACATGTTATCTCTCACAAGACTATAAAGATGACATGTTTTGTTGCTTTTAAAGACCGTAGAGCACTTTGGATGAGAGTATGAAATGTAAAATGACGCACCTAGTACATCATCATCCTCATTCATGTTTGCTGAGTGTCTTTGCTATATGAGGCAACTGAAAAGAATATGGTGCTTCTTTGCTAAGACTAAAGGCATGACTGTTTTTGCTCCCCTTTTTAGCACCAGTGATTAATATGGTACCTGTCACATAGTAGGTACTTTAAAATGCTTCTTGTTTTGACACTAATATAGTTATCTATTGAGATAATGAAAAAACACTGTCTTAGAAAAGTGATTCTTTAAAATGCACAGAACCAAAAAGATAAATGATGCTAATTATTTATAACATGTTCATATTTTGTTCTCATTAATACTTTAAGCAGCTAGTTAGTGTTCATGCTCATCTCTGGATCTGGAGTGTATTTGCACTTTTTTCACAGGATACGTGCATTAACACAGGATTGGTGGTTTTTTTGTTTGGGTTTTTTTTGGGGGGGGGAGCAGTTAATGTAGAAATGTACTAATGTCCAGTCCTCCAACTAACAACTTTTCTTCTTGAAAGTATCCTGGCCAAACTTCATATACAAAGTCCCTCTTGCTCCTATTTGATCTACTTTCTCCTATCTATTATGATATTGTGGCTAGGGCCTGTCTTAGAGTCCCTTCAAATGAAATCTGACAGTTTTGTGGTAGATATTAAATCTGATGCATATTGCTAACACTTGCTCTAGCAATTTCTTCTACTTACCCTTCTCACTTGTTCTCTGTGTTCCTCTGTTTACACACAGTACCTTTGCTAAAATGAGATTCTTTGAGCCAAACCCCATTGTCTGCTTTCACTGTTTTTGGCTACTTGTAAAATTTGGCTACTTGTAGAAATCAATAATAAGTTCTAGAGAGAGTGGTAGTCACTGATAAGTATAAGCTCTACAGGGAAGCAGGTTTTGATTACAAGTAGAAATACTACTTTCCTTTCTTGATTTTGCTTGTTTTGTTCTCTTCATAACTCAGAGGCTTCAGAAATCATGCCCTGACCCTATAGGAGAGTAGGGGGGAAAGGAATGAGAAGGGAGATGATAGAGGGGAGGGCAGGTTG
>JAQQSW010000055.1:115317-130997 GCA_028646575.1 Pseudocheirus occidentalis | reverse complement strand
GCAAATATAAATAGGGAAATCTCAATAGAAAGAGAAAGGCCAAGAAAGAAAAGGAAGGGAGCAGAGGACGGAGAAGAAGTCATTATTTCCTCTAACTATATTCAGGTGGAAGTGCTGAAAATGATGCATTGTGTCTAAGGGTAAACCAAACAATTAACTAAAATTAATTTAAGCAGATCTTTAATTTTTTTAAATAGTTTTTCCAATAATTATATTTAAAGACAATTTTTAGCTTTTTTTTTTTTTGCTATTTTTAATTTTGCCTTTTGTTTTTTTGGAAGGGCAATTGGGATTAAGTGACTTGCCCAAGGTCACACAGCTAGTAACTGTGTTGACTGTCTGAGGTCAGATTTGAACTCATGTCTTCCTGATTCCAGAGCTGGTGCTTTATTCACTGTGCCACCTAGCCACCCCTTTAGCTTTCATTTTTACAAAATGTTGAATTCCAAACTTTTCTCCTTCCCTCCCTCCCTCCCCTCCCCTCTTCCTAAAATGGTAAGCAGCTTGATATAGGTTATATATGTGCAATCATAAGCATGTTCTGTAAGTAATTGTTTTGGAAATATGAACAAAAGTCTTACCAATTTTATTTCAGGTTTTACTTCTATCTGTAAGGGCTCTATAAATATATTAGAAGTTAACATTTCCAAGATCATGAGATTTTAGAGCTAGAAGAAATTTAAGAGATCACCTGAACCAGAGGTACTGAGAAAGGGGGCTGGCTGTGTGGTCCAGGGACACTTGAGTGCAGCAGCAACTCAATTAAAATGGAATTGGGAAATATTCTGAAAAATAAATAAAATAAAACTTAGGTAATACATTAAGAAGATTTGAAAAGTTCTAGAAAACTTAATGTCATAAATGCTGGGGTTTTATACTTTGTAAATTTCCTTTGAAATAAAAATGCAAAGGACTGAATTGTTGGAGGGGGTTTTTGGTCTTTGTACAACCCTTCCCCTCCCTTTGGTTCCCTGCCCCCAACGCCTCAAGCTAGCAGAGTGCCTCTCACTTAGTAAGGTCTTAAACATAGTTGAATTTAAACGAATTACTTTGGTATGCTTTTAAAATATCAGTATTTTAGATAAATAGCCATCTACATAAAATGAAAAATCTATATACTTCATTATAAACTGCTATATTCCAGTTTCTTGTGGATCAGTCGAAACTCACTCAATATTCAGGCTACTTTAGATTCACTAGCATCATATAAAATTTAATCTTATGTTCTGAGTAGTAGCTGAAGAAATATAAAACCAATACAATAACTACAATTTTATTTTTTTTATTGAAGGTCTTACCCATTGCATGAGAATTTTTAGACTTAACTTACAGAGTGTGATGAAAATGCTTTATAAATCTTAAATCACTATGCAAAATGTTAGTTGTAACTGTTGTTACAGATCCAGCCTAATTTCTTTCAGGTTTTGAGTGTGTGGCACAAATTTTGAAAGGTTGAGTTTGAAGCTTATTTCTGCCATGTAACTTCAGGTATGGACCAATTCTGTGCTTCAGTTTTATCGTCTATAAAGTGAGGAGGTTGGCCTGTGATGGCTATGGTACCTTACAGTTCTAAATCTAGGTATTAGGCTATTTAAAGAACAAAGCAGGGTATAACAATGAGGGCTTAGTTTCAGGTTCATCTGTATGAATTTGAAAACTAAATGAATCCCCAAAATGTGGACAGCTTTGGAAATGTCAGGGAATTAAAGAGAAATATAGATAGTCAAACCTTTTTCATATTCAAATTTATCTAGACCATTTTAATTTTAAGAAGTAATTTATGTTGTTAGAAGGTGACCTTTGGATTAATTTTGGTCTTTTTTTTAAACAATGAAATCCGTCCATTTCAACACAGGATCTGTCAATTAGTAAGCATTCATTTAGTGCCTACCAAGTCCCAGGCGTTGTGCTAAGGTGTAGGGACACTAAGTCAAAAGTAAAACAGTCCCTGCCCTTAAGGAGCTATCATTATACAATGGGTAGCTTCCTGAGTGGATATAGCCGAGTACTAACCATGATTCTGACTAGCCAGGGCACATCAGTGGGACCATATGGGAGGCCTCATATAGTTTCATACCAGTTCTTTGTATGCCTTGTAGCATAGAACTTTATTCTGTATGACTGTCAATCCAGAACATTTCTCATACAGCAAGCACTTAATTTTTTTTAAATTTTAAAGCCACACAATTCTGATGCAGAGTTCCAACTAGTAAAATAATTAATACAATATGACTGTAAAATATTTTACAAATAGAAAATGCTTAATAATGGTGTGAAGCTTTATAGGGTGAGAGCTTAGATTTTGGCATGGGATGACAGGGCTCCCCTGTAAAAGGCTTTGCCTTGTTCTGTTGCTGTTGGCACTGAGTGCCTGCCCACCCAGAATGGTAGAATGAAATGGATTAAAATCACGTTGATTTCTGTCTACCAGTACATACAGTTTAAATTGAAAAGAAGTCTTTGGGAAAGGGCAGCTACAGACATACAGGTCTTTTAATGGAGACAAAAGACAAGAATGTTAGGGGAACAAAAATATAATTTTAAAAGGAAGGACACTGAAAGTAGTGGAGAGGTTTAATAACTTAAATGGGATTGAGTTTTCTTCAAGCATCTGTTTGAAAGAACAGCAATATTTATATATATATATATATATATATATATATAAGCACCTACCATTTGCAAAGTGTTGTGCTAGGTACTATAAAGAGATTCAGAATCAAGGTGAGACCTCATTGCTGTCTTCAAGGCACCCAAGAATCTAGAAGAGAGATAAGACATTGGTAACTAACTATAAAACACAATGTTACATGATAATTGCATTAACTACTTGCAAAGCAAAGTGCTATGTGAGATCTCAGAAGGAAGGTTGTTACCAATGAGAGCACTAAGGGAGGAAGAGGTTTTGCTTTATAAGGATTGGTAGGAATTCAGCAGGATGAAAGAAAATCATTTCAGGCATAGGGAATTGACTGAGAAAGTGCTTGGAGCTGGGAAACCCAGTCTATATTGTGGGACTGAGAGGTATCCAGTTTTGCGGAAGTTAGATTACAGAGAGGAGAGTAACAAGAGACTGGAAAAGTAAAATGGATCAGATTGTAGAGAGCTTTGAATGACAGGCAGAGGAAGTTTGAACTTTATTAGGCAATAGGGAACCATTAAACATTTTTGGTCAAAGAAGTAACGATCAGATTTATATGTAAAAAAGATTGTTCTGGCAGCAGTACTGCGGATGAAAAGGGAGCCCGGAGCAGTAAAGAGTGGAGGCAGTGCAGCACTCCTGTTGGATGATTATAAGGACTTACACTGAGAGTAGAGGTAGCAAGTAAAGAGGGAGTGGATGCTACAGTTATTGCCAAAATGAATTCAGGAGGACTTAGGAACTGATTAGATAGAAGTAAGGAAAGATAAAGTGCTTAAAGGTGCCCCAAATTTATGAACATGGGAATCTCAGTGGATGGTGGAAACAGTGAAATTTGGAACTGAAAGATAACGAACTTGTCTTTGGACATGTGTTTGGGGTGCTGAGGGCATATCCAGGTAGGGATAACCTGTAGACAGTTGAAGATTCAAGGTCTGGAACTTGGAAGAGAGGTCAGGGCTGAACAGATAGATGTGGGACTCATCTGCATAGAGATTACAGTGAATGCCATGGAAATGAATGAGATTGTGGGGCAACAAGAATAGAAAACCAAAGACAGAGCCCTACAATGAGAGTCAAGAAAATCAGGAGCCAGAAGAGTAGGAAAGTCTTTTATCTTTATAGTCAATGGAGGAGAGGGTATCAGAACATCCAGTCAGATGGAGTGGTCGAAAGCTCCAGAGAGGTCAGAAGGTGAAGATCACTATTAAACTTTGAGAACCTGATTACCAGGGTTTTGAGGAGCTAGTGGGGGCTAGTGAGTAGGTGGCATATCAGATGTAAATGCTTTGTAAAAGTTTAGCAGTGGAGGCAAGCAGCAAGAAATAAGACAGTAGGTGGAAGGAGAGGGGTGGTTATGGATCAAATTAAAACTTTTAGGATGGGAGAGACCTGAGCATGTTTTGTAGGCAGATGGCAGGGAGCCCATGGTGAAAATGAGATGAAAGTTATGGAGCAAGAACCTGAAGGAGACAGGAGGGAATGGGCTCAAAGACAGAAGTAAAGGGATTAGACTTACTGAGGAGTAGGGATTCATCTTCTGTAACCAAGAGGAAAGAATATGAGTGATAATGCTGAGCAGTGGAGGAGGAAAACTGATGAGAGCCCATCCAATAGCTTCAGTCTTTTCTTCAGAGCAGGAAGTTAGGTTATATCCTATAAATGTGAGTAAGGATTGTTGTTGTTTGTCCTTCCTTCTGGAAGAGGACCCTGACATCAGGGAGGTGATGCCATGACTTGCAAGGGAACTGGATTTAAATGAGGGAGGGCTGTGCAAAATTACCAGCCTCACTTTTTCCTCCAGAGCCATCTGGGTCCAGTAGCAAGATATAGATCAGGATGACTGGAGATGGCCCCTGAATGGAGATATGGTAGTGGATGGCAGGAGGGGAAAAAAGAAGTTAATGACAGTCACTAAGGGGAATGAAATAAGAAATTGATATAGGTAGAAGGATTGCCAAGGAGCAGCAAGGGCCTGACCAAAGTTGTGAATCTGTGGTGGACAAATTCAACTGCACAAAATTAATAGTGAACACTACTTATTCTACTATTCTAAGAAGTTCAATAGGCATTTAATAGATGCTGATTGAGTAGCACTGAAACTTGTTGAACAATAGTGTACAAAAGACAAAAGCAGCTTGTAGTACAGGAAGAGTGGTCATGATGAATTGTGGTTTTCCTAACTTAAAACTACTGTATTATGTTATTAGCTGAAATGCAAAAATATAATTTACTCCTCAAGTTCTAAATTTCATTTCTTTGTGTCATGAAGATGATATAAATTTCTGAGCCCCACCCTAGCCTAAACAACTCTAATGTTAATTAGCATCCTGTGAAGTTTGGTTCTGCTGACCCTGAGGATATTATAAACATAGCAATCTTTGTGGAAAAAAAAATCTTTTGAAATAAATAAAAGGAAGCACAAGAGTAGAATTCTTTATAGCTCAGCAAAATAAACTGTTTCTTTAAAAGGGCTTTAACTTGCTCTTCAAAACTGAAGCCTGATTTTTTTCTAATAATAGGTAAGAAATAATGTATAAGCACTCCTTTTGGATTTTTTTGGTTTGAATTTTTAAAAATAATGTATCAATGAAATCCAATCTGGAGTCAGGCTATATTAAGATATCTGAAAAACCTAGAATTCAGAATTGTAATTGAGGTTGATTAAAACTTTCCTTAAATAGCCCCCATCCCACCTTAGTTCTAATGAACCAAAAGTGAATTACAAATAGTTTTTACAGTAGCTTGAAAAAAAAAACCTGTCTTTCTGACTATATTTTCCAAATCATTTTGGGGGGTAAGAGGAGGAAGAGCAGGGCAATTGGGGTTAAGTGACTTGCCCAAGGTCACACGGCTAGTTAAGTGTTACATGTCTGAGGTTGAATTTGAACTCAGGTCCTCCTGACTCCAGGGCCAGTGTGCCACTGCGCCACCTAGCCACCCAATTTCTGACCATATTTTCATCAGAATAGATCTAAACCAGGTGTAATGGAAAATATAAAAATATGTCTTAAGGCACAATATGTCTATACTATAGATTTCACAAAATCTAGTGGTCAAGTGGAATTCTTTAACTGTTAAAGTGGGTCTTGGGAAGGTTTAGTTACTTTTCTTGATCCCCTCTGATGCTTGTTCTAAAGCCGTTCCCTTAATCACCATGTTCCCAAGTGTAACTGGTGAAAGCAGCAGCTGGGCTGCTGTGCCCACTGCCATTCATTGGCAAGTCTGGCACCCAGAGTAGCACTCAGCTGTGTCCCTCTGTGGCTCCAATGGTAGCCCTAAGTGTCTGGGGGTATCATTTTTAGTGTTGTAACTCATAAGCCCCATCATTGTGCTTCTCCCTTTCGTTATCATTGATACCATTTAGCCAGATGATCACTTTTTAGAAACAGGTATTTAGTCTGCTGGCATAGTTGGTACAGTGTCCCCCCCAAAAAGTCTGTTCCCTGATCTATCACCAGTACACACAGATTTCAGAGCAAAGAGGGGCTCAGTCTTAGGGCACATGTGACAGCTCCTGAAAGGTCTTTTGCTGGAGCCCTCAGGATATTCATTGGGGTATGTTTCAGCTTTTCTGCTAGGATCTTTGTAGAACCTTGCATCTGCTTTTCCTTATTGGATCCAGCCTGTCTTGAGCTCCTGATGTAGACCCTACTAGGATGCTGATATTTAGTCAAAATCTTCCTGATCCTTTGAAATGAACCAGATCTTTCTCCAGCCAAGATGGAGTTTGACTGAAGTAAAGGCCAGGGTTCTTCCCCTCTCCCTTCTCTCAAGCAGTTCTTTTTTTTTTTTTGGCTTTTTTGGAGGGGGGAAGGTAGGGTAATTGGGGTTAAATGACTTACCCAAGGTCACACAACTAATAAGTGTTAAGTGTCTGAGGCTGAGTTTGAACTCAGGTCCTCCCGACTCCAGGGCCAGTGCTCTATTCACTGTGCCACCTAGCCGCCCCTCTCAAGCAGTTCTTTCTTGGGGCTTGGCTTTTCTCTCTTCTCCACTTCCCAACTGGTTATAAACTGGCTATGTTATAGGTGATCTAACCAAGTTTCCTCAAGCAATTCACATATACTTCAGGTACGTTGTCACTCCATTTCAACCAATGGTTCTGAAAAAAAAAAATCTAAATTGATCAGGACTTTTTCCACTTAGTTGAAAGCCTTGTTCATACCTATGATGGATTGTTGACAGAAGTATGAAGACATAATATTTTGTCATATACTTTAAGTGGGTTCGGGTCATTGATTTATTGACTCCATTGACCCTCCTCTCTCCCCACAAAAGTAAGAGGAAGGAGCAGGCAGATAAGAACTCTGTTACTGCCTCCAGCTGGGAATTAGTTGCTGTTGGGTCAATTATTTTAGTACCAACTTCTTTCCATAAAAGCAACAGTTATAGAACAGGAGTGAGCACTACCAAGGAAATGAGTCAGGATAAGAATGACTTGCTACAAGTAGTTATTGGAGGTCCTGAGTTGAATCAAGTAGAGGGAGAGAAGCATGTGTATAGCCAGGACTGAGGAAGTGACAGACAGCCTTGGAGTGATCTCTACTCAATGCAGAACAAAATCTCTCTTTGGGATTATGAAACCTACTCCTCACTACTGAATTTACCTAGATGGCTCCCTGGAGGAATCTGATTGAAAACTATCGCTCTTGGAATTGGTAGGAATTGGGGGGAGGTTGTGTAGTTTAGTGGAAAGAGGCCTGTACCTGGAGTTAGGAGACTCGTGTGGGAAACCCAGCTTCCCTTACTTAGCTGTATCGCCTAGGTCAGCCTGTCTCCTCATCTCTAAAATGGTGGTAATATTTTTATGATGTGCCTCACAGGATCACTTTAGGCAATGTGTTTTACAAATCTTAAAACTATAAATGTAAATTTTCTTTTCCCCCCTACTTAATAGTATTTTATTTTTTCCAATTACATATAATGATAGTTTTCAACATTCACTTTTAAAAGATTTTTGAGTCTCAGATTTTTTTCTTCCTCTTCTCTCCCCTTCCCAGGATGGCAGACAAGGCTATATGTATACAGTCATATTAAACATATTTCCACAAGAAATATGAATTTTAAAAAGTTATTGTCATTATAATCTGGTCAATAAAGTAAAGTAAGGGATATTGCAGGGGGCCTGTGTTTTTGTTTTTGTTTTGTTTTTTAAACCATGTAAATCCTTTAGAACAAAGTACGCTATATAGTTGACAAAACCCTCGGCATCTTCTGTAGGCTCAGACAGTGCCATGGAGTTGTTTAAATAATACAGAACAGTTGATTTTAATACCCTTTAAAACATAAAAAAAATATTAAGGCTAAGTTTGAAGTAGAATGAATAAATTGAACTTGAGCACTCTAAAGATCATTGGACTTTAAAACTTTTGACTTTTGTTGACAGTAATCTAAATTAGACTAAGGTAAATCATTACATTTGACAGGACTTCAGTGCTTAATGTGAAATCTTTTACCAGATTTTTAGATACCTAGCTGCTAGGCTATTAAAATAAAAAGAGAAATGTTTCTTCATCTTAAAATAATAATTACAATTGAACAAGTGAACTTGGGTGAAACAGACCTCTTTGTCCATTCTGGGAGAGTTCTGCTCTCTGGTATGTGTGTGTGTGTGTGTGTGTGTGTGTGTGTGTGTGTGTGTGTGTGTGTGTGTGTGTGTATTTTACATGAGTAGTGTAGCAAGATCTCCAGCTCTGTCAATTTACCATAGCTCAAATAAATCCCAAACTACCAATGTTGGCAGGTCCTACAAATGATACCATTACTAACCAAAGGAGAACCATTATGTTCTCATCTATATAAAAATATCTTTGGTTTATCGGGTATTTCTTATTCAGTGATGTTCCAATAATCATGCTATTCTAATACTTGCATGTTTGTTTCATAGATGGAATTTTCCCCCTTATATCTCTCATGCCATCTTCAAAATAGCCAAAATAAGATTGAAGTAGATATATTCCAATTTTTGGTCTGGATTTTTCCTTTCTTTGGTATGAGAAACTCATAGTGAGGAACATCCCTTTTCCTTTTTCTCCCCCTGCCACTCAGAATTGTCTGGGGCCCTGAGAGGTAGGTGACTTGCCCAGAATCACAGATCGTAGGACAACTTGAGAGGGATGGTTGTTGAACCCATAGTTTTCCTGATTCCTAGGTCTCTTCTCTATTGACTACACTGTCATTATCTTGTTATAGGGATAAGGACTAGAACTGTGATGTCATCAGTATAAGAGAAAGCCAAGATGAAGAAACTGCTTCTACCAGTATAAATCAGCACCTTTTTTGCTACTTTTTTTCTCAGAGAGTTGCCTTGAACATTGAGGTTAAGGGACACCAGTGGTCACACAGATAGTATGTGTCAGAAAGGAGATTTGAACCTCAATCTTCCTAGCATTTAAGTCACCCAGTAGGACACAAGACTTGGAGTCAGGAAGACCTGAGTTCAGATCCTAACTCAGGCACTTGCTATGTGACCCTGGACAAATCCTTTAACCTTTTTGTGCCTTCTCTACTCATCTGTAAAATGGGAATAATAATTGCACTTCCCTCACCAGTTTGTTGTGAGGAATGAATGAGTTAACAGGTGAAGGAAGTGCTTTGCAAACCTTAAAATGCTGTGTAGATGCTAACTATTCCTGGCTTGGAGACCCCTCTCTGTCCATAGTCTCTCATTGTATGAGAATGGAAGCACTGAGTGATATGTAATCATAAGATTTAGAGTTTGAAGAGACTTGAGAGATCTTCCATTTTCATTTTACATATGACAAAACTGAGACCAGAGAGGCTGAGAAATTTGCCCAAAGTTACACAGGTGATATGGAAGAGTCAGGGTTTGAACCCAGGCCTTCTAACTCCAAATCTCTTGCTTTTGTTTGCATAATCAGTGGCAGAATCAAAACTAGAACTCATGCCTTGACTCCTACCTTAATGATCCGGCCATTGTTGCCAACTCTTACTGCTTTTCAAAATTCTTTTTAGCCTCTATGATATGATTGTATCATAGTTAGTCAGCTGATTCTCATCTTTCCCAAGGACAATTAAAGCCTGGGTAATTCTTTTTGGTCACTGAAGCTGAATGAGATGCTAAGGGATTAAATTTGTCTCTTTTCCTGAGTAAAATATATACGTCTACTCTCTACCTGCATGGGTTTTGTAGAGTTGACATAGTTTGGGGTTGTGGGGATTTTTTTTTTGGAGGGGGGAATGCAATGTTAAATGTCTGAGGCTGGACTTGAACTCAGGTCCTCCTGATTCCAGGGCTGGTGCTCTATTCACTGTACCACCTAGCCAACCCTGACATAGTTTTTTAAGGTGTAAATGGTAGTTTTCTCAGTCTTTTAGAGTTTAAAAAAAATTTTATATGAGTTGTTATGGTAAGATCAGTAATACAGAATAAAAATATAAATTATGGTAGACAGTTATTTCACATAGGCTTTGATATTCAAAATGTAACATACATGAGCTAATAATATTTAATAAAATAACATTCTGGCTAGCTAGGCATAGCTAAATTTTACCTTGCATCTCCCAAGCAACAATATAATGCCAGTTATTCAAAAAACAATAGAGTAACTTTCAGTAGCGCCACTTGAAAGAAACCTGGACCAACTTTAGGGAGCCCCATCCAGGATCTTTTGAGCTAGAAAAAGCCTTCATGAGCATAACTGAGTCTGCTGGTTCCATAGGATAGTCTGATGGTGACTGAATAAAGAGAAATTGTCATGGAGCCTCTTTTCCTTGGTGTTTCTGCCCAGGTTGGAAAATAGAGTGGACCCTCTGAGAGCAGTCACATGATATAAGCATCCAATGGAAGACTGTTGCTGGGGAATGATGGAGTGTACTATATAGTAATGATCCTTTAGAGGATAAAAGCCTCAAGGGGGTGGGTAGCTGACTATGCTTTTGCAGTCATGTCAACACTTGCCATTCTTCTTCACAAGATTCAGCAGTTTTGTGAATCCATCTGCACATTTCCTACTCTCTGTTCTCCTTTCCCATATCTCTCTCTTCCATCTTTATTAGTGTCACGTTAACAAGCAATCTAAGTGAGTAAAACATTTGTTGTACAAACTGCATATCCAAAGGGAAATTTGCATGGTGGTCCCTGATCAAGCTTTAAGGTTATCATCTCTCAAAAGCGTCAGGAAAAAGCAACCAAGAAAAACTGATCCACAGAAAGATGTAGTAAGGGCAGAAAGCTAGGAATTTCCCTCACTTGAAGAGAGTGAGGAAGTGTCTAATGGTAGTCATGCCATGTGTTAGGACCTCTGTGCCTAAGGGGACTGTGGGGTCCGAGAGGTCTGTCCAAAAGGAAATCAAATGGGCTAATCTAATCAAATGGGAAAGCTAGGTGGTGGTCTTACAGGCTTAAAAAGGCAATGATGTTTCAGGAGTTCTGTGTCTTCTCAGTTCTTTCATCTGTAAAATGAAAATAATGCTTGCACTACAAGGTTGTGTGAACAAAGTGCATTGTAAACCTTAAAGCCAATGAACAAGATTCAGGTTATAGAGAGCTTTAAGTACAGATCAGAGGAGTTTATATTTGAGCCTGGAGGTACCAGGGAGGCCCTGGAGCATTTTGCCAATGTTTTATTGCTGAGTGGTCAGGCCCAGAGTTATTATAGGGCAGGTGCATCTCATTTTAGACCATAAAAATACACTGAGAAGATAGGCATAGGCAGCTAAGTAGTGAGATGGGTAAAACAAACAGGCCTGGAGTTCAAATTCAACCTCAGGCATTTAGCAGCTGTATGACCCTGGGCAAGTCACTTAGCCTCTGTCTGCCCCAGTTTCTTCATGGGTAAAATAGAGAGATAACATTATAGCGCCTAACTACTTCTCAGGGTAGTTGTGATGACCATAGCAGGTAATAACTGCAAGGAGCTTAGCACAGTGCCCAGCACATAATCATCACTATACAAATGTTGGCTTTTATTATTAGATACAAATCAGATTGTAACTGTAGTTTAGAGGAGTGCTGTTGGGAGCTTGCTACTTAAAATAGCTCTGATGTGTGTCCTTTTCAAACACGGCGTAGAATTCTATTGTAAACTGAATTACCACCCATCTACCTTTTGTAGAAATTGTTTTTAGCTATTGTATCACACTATTTAAGGTAAGACATAGCTATAAAGTATTTTCCATGGTCCCTGGCAACCTTTTATCTTAATTAAGGGTTTACATTGTCATTGTATCTTTAACATTTATCTTAAACTGAGTCTAATAGGTAGATGAAATATGATCCACATTTTCTAATTGGTCTAAAACAATGTTTATTTGTTCTATACATGTAGCATTTAATACATATTTGATGATTATTTTGGAGAAAAATATTCCGTTATTTCTAATGACTTTGAAAGATTTTACATTCAATTTTGAAAGGTAATTTTTTTTGTATCAGTACTTTTTAAAATCTTAGCAAAAATTTAAAACTTGTGCTCTTGTTTGGAAAATTAAAGTAAAATTAGTAGCTATGAAATTAAATTTAAAACTCCATCCAGGGACACATAGGAGGAAAGATCAGATTAGTAAGACTTTGATGAACTATCTACTTTACATATTCCAAACTTAATTTTGTTCTATCTTGTTTACTTCTTGCTGGACAAAACAAATCAAGTGCACTCAACTAAATTCACAAGACTCATGTCCTGGACCAATAAGCTCATTACTAGAGCAAGCAGAGAGTGGAACTTATAGGATGAGGTGTATGAGTCAAGGGAATGGATGGGAGTAGGGGGAACTGGAATGGGGAGATTGAAACACTGGCCATAGACTTTTGGCATGCTAGCGAAGGCAAATCTTTTCAGTTCTCAGTAAGGACGTCTCCATTAACACCTTCCTTCACTGTCCACTTTACCGAAGTCTTTCCCTTTCACCTTTCCCTGCTCCCAACTATCCTTGTCCTCTGGTTTCTCTGAGGGGAAAAAAAATAAAGCTAATAAGAATCCTTTTTTAGATGTAAAGATAAAGATTTAATATGTGATGTACCTTATATTGTATGTGGTGAGGGGTGGAGAGAGGACCATTAAGGTTATTTTACATCTTTGGGACTTGAACCAGGAATCCAGTTATCTTTTTGATCTTGTGAGAATTGTAGAAAACAAAATTAATATTTCCAAAACTTATCAGTGCTGTATTTGGGATTGGAGTTTCTTTCCCAGTTTCAAAGATTACATTTTCATTGTAATTTCAAGATTACTTTCTGGGTTTACAAAGTACAGTTAATTTGAAAAAAAAAGACATAAGCCTGTCTGTCTCTCTTCATATATTCTTCAGCTGGTCAGTTTCCTTTACACAGGTTCTTTTGTTACTGTTGTTCCCTACATGCTGGCCTCAGTATCCTTGTACCTTTACGTTCAGTGCCCATTCTTTCTGTCCAATGACTCTGTGTGTTTTGAGGAAAGTACATTGTAGGCTTGGGAAGGTGATGCTTTGTAACTACGATACCTATTCTTCTCTGGATTTTAGTTTTCTAAGAGATCCCAGGGCAAGAGAAGGAATGTTTCCAATTAAAAGGCCATTGGTTCCACTCTTAGAATCCTATTTAAATTCAAGAGATTTATTAGTGTTGTGTCCTGTGTTGTTTACCCACAGGTATTTTAACTTCCAAATACACATCAGGAAGTACCTGATGGAAGGTAAATACTTCCTAAAACAGATTTTAAGCCAAAATTTAGAATTAGGCTAAGTTGTTCTTTAGTATCCCAGTCAGGCATTACATTGCCCCCTACTTTGACCTAGTACCCATATTCTCTGCCTTCTTTGTCCAACGATCCCTCTTTCCACCTAAGATGTCTGATCTATCCCTGCCATATTCCCCACTAGTCATTGTACTAGCTTCTTAGCTAGCCCCACAAGACTGGTCTTTGCTAGACTTCACTTTCTTCCCTGTCCATTGAAACTTAACCATATCTCATTCCTCTAGTCTTCTATTATGACAGATAGTTGATGTGATAAACTCTTTATTCACTCTGGCTACTGATTATTGCCATCTCTCCTTGGTCATATTATCATCTCCAATTGGGTTAATTTTCATACCTATTCAGATTAACTCTTGTATCTATCCTCTATATATGGAAAGAGAAGCACATCACCTCTCTCCCTTCATTCCCTGTGACAACTACATTTCATTAGTGCCCTTATGTTTGTTTTGGTACCAGTGGAATGCCTTAATGATGGAAATTTCATAATGGTGGGGGAGTCATCTGAGGGTAGCTGACTGGGGCCTGGCTTTAAGTCATACTTCATAGGTATGACTTAGGTATAGGTAGCCATCTACTTAATGCTTAGGGCTGAGTTGGGTTTGGAATGAGAGGAAAGCATTGTCCCATCAACATTATGTCTTGAAACTTGAAAGCAGTAATAGATTAAACTGCTGTGTTCTCTAGTCACTAGGGATACAAAGATGAAAATAAAACAGCCCCTGCCCTAAGGAGCTTTCATTTTACTGGAGGTAAATGCAACATATATTTGTTGTAAATGTGCAGAATTATACTAAATAATATTTGATGGGGTTGGGGAAGGAATATATCCAGAAGTAATGTAATCTAAAAATAATAGTCATCGATACAACAAAAAAATAAAAACTTGAAACAATTTTCTTAAAGTGAGCATCATAAGAGGCAGCTCTGGAACTGTACTTTGAAGAAAGCTAGGGATTTTAAGAGTCAGAGGAAATACATCCCAGGCATGGGATACTACCTCGGCAAAGTCAGGAGATGAAAAATCACATATGGGAGACAGCTAGCCAGCCAGCTTGACCCATACACTAAAGAGAGTGATATGAAATAATAGGCAGGAGCCATTTTCTAAAGGACTTTAAATGCCATGCTTAAGTCTGTGTCTGTGTTTTGTCCTGGAAATAGTAGGGAACCCATGAAGATTTTTTGATATAGGTGTTAACATAGAGAGTTCTTTGTTCTACAAACATCAGTTTAGCAACTGCATGGAGGATGGATCAGCAAAAGGGAGAGATCAGAAGCAAGGGGACCATTTAAAAGGCTACTGAAGTAGTCCAAGTGAGAGATGATGAGGTCCTAACACTAACACTCTGTAAGTGAACAGAAGCCCACAATCTTATGGAGGTAGAAAAGATGAGACTTGGCAACTGATAGTGGAAAAAGAGGGAAAGAGGAGAAAAACAGCTGGTGTGGATCCAAGACTGTGAATCTGAAAGACTGAAGATGCTGGTATCCTCAGTAGAAATAGAAAGGTTTGGTAAAAGGATGAGTTAGGGGGAAAATACAGTGGGGTTCTGTTTTGAATACATGGAGTTGAGAGGTCTACAGACATCTAGTTGGATATGTCCAACAGGCAGTTGGTAAAGAAAGACTGGCATTCAGGAGAAAGATTAGCACTAGATAAATAGATAACAAGATTTATGTGTGTTAGATATTGTCATTAAACTAGTGGGAACTGGTGAGAAAACCAAAAAGAAATTGTAGGGAGAAAAGAAAGCCCAAGACTGAGCCTTGGGGCTCTAGGTGTCTAAGTAGAAGCAGATAGAAACAAAAATACATGATTATACCCACTGCTTGCAAAACTTAGATGTAATCAGCAACTAAGCAAGACTTTTGATGAGGAATTAGAATATTACATTTTCAAGGCACACAGTGATCATGTGATTCTTCTTTTTAGTACTGAGGACAAATGTGGCCCCAGAGTCTCGTACTCCTGTCTCTTTACTCAGATGATCTTGATTCAGCATTACTCAGTGTTCGTAACTTCTCCTTAGGAGTTGAGGAGTGGTAGAGAGAGAAAGCAAGCACTGAGCAGACTTTAAAGAACTTTCTAAATGGCAGTCATTCTCCTTCCTTCCCATTTTCATCTATGTACAAACTGAGCATAGTTTTGACTTTTATTGAGTTATGGACAGAATTGAGACTCAGACTTAAAGAAGATGCCCTTTGGGGGGCGGAGCCAAGATGGCGGCGTAGAAGCAGCAAAGCACCACAGCTCCGACACAAACACGCTAAAAAACTCATAAAATGGGACGCCAAACAGATTTTCAAGCTCCAAAACTCTCCACAAGACAGAAAGCACT